>JAQQZZ010130138.1:0-13855 GCA_030265115.1 Mopalia vespertina | reverse complement strand
AATTTTGCAGGTTGAAACCCGTCCGGGAATCGAACCCACGACCCTCAGAGTTAGGCACCGAATCGCCAGCAGTAAATCCAGGCCACCTAGACCACTCAGCCTGCAAAATCGGAATCGGTTCAAACTAAGAAAGTGTTATCCCAAAATAACGAAAATACTTTAACTATTTGTTTGCAGAAATCCAAATGAAGTTTTTTAATAGCGTCCGCTTCATGGAAACCCCATACTTCACAACTTTTATTCAGTACACTTGGTGAAATGTGTGTCAACTGTAGACAATTTGGTGTGAATGGTAAATTCAAATCATTTTACCTTATTTTGAAGCCCATACATAGCTCGTTTAAATTGCTTTGCTACCGGGTCTTAATGGTCTTAGGATTTGCTTTATTGCTAAACTCAACGCCCAGATAAATAAATGAATTTCCAATTTCCAGTATTTTCTCATTCATTCGGAATTGGATGTCCGGGCAAATCTATCTTAATCTGACCACTTCTGTTGATTATTTGATTTTCATTCCCAATGTAGAACAATATGAATGTAAATTATATACAGCAGTCTGGGAAACACCCGGGTTTTCCACAAACAACACGGTGTTTTCCGCGTACATTAAGAGAAACAGGTTCACATGTCTTAAGAGCAATTATTCGACAGATAATTTATAAAATATGAGAACTTGATGGTCAAAACACACTATCATTGCAATAATCCAACTTTCAAGTCGTAGAAATCTGTAACTGTGTTGTCAAAACCTAAATCGAAAATATATAAATTATTCCACGTCATTGACTAAAGTCTAACGTAAAAGTCGATTGGGGAAATATTAATTCTTGAACCACAGCAAAATCACGTAAAATTGTTTTACCTAATGTTAAAGTCCAAAAGCGGAAAAAATATTTTTGTGGTAGCGATTTAAAACTTAAAACACCAAAACCTTACAAACTGAAAGGGCCCTGAATGTCCTGAGCACGAAAAAAGCATGAGCGGCAATCTATAGGCTCCTTTTGCAAATCTATTCTGGGAAAGGACGTCGATATTTTATTATCCATTATTTTAAACAATTATTGTCCAGAGTCAAAAAGGACTATTTTACGATGCGAAAATGACTGGCCAAAGTTACGAAACTGATGAGACTGTCAAACCTAAAACGTTTCTATATGTATTTTATCACGAGTTTTGGATTTGTCTATATTCATGTGCATGTTGTTATAGAGTTTTTATAACGATCTCGCAAGCAGCATATTTAGATACAATTGCAATTGGTCGCAGGCCTATATACCACAATGAAGAGTTGCATATATTGCTATGCCAAACCAATTTTATGCAAAGGGTTATGTTGTTTCCAGTCACAAACAGCAAAACTATCGCACAAAACTCCAGACCATTATAGAATTTAGTTTCCATTCAATTCAGCCAAATAGATTTATTAATGTGATGTTATCCGCCACTTCTCATAAAATCTACGAAATGTAAAATGATTTGGTTATCCGACTGAAGATTGGGAAACTCGTCGTTAAGATGAGATTTATTAAATTTTAATACTCTTAATATTACATTTACCTAACTATTTTGTTTGCATTTTGCGTACAACTAAATGTCGACTGGATATTGTTGGTTTCCATTTGTTATGACGTCACACAGTCAGCATATAATGATGCTGATGAAGCGAAACTAAAACACTCCTAACTAGAGGCCTGTAAAGTTAAAGCATATAAGATTAAAATGTACTGTCAGAAAAAAAAGTCCACAAAGATTTTATCATTTTTGTTTCAGGGCAAATATCTTTTCTCTGTTAAGTTATTAAGATTAAAATGGACTTTTATAATAATGTGATTCCCTAAGCAAATATCTTTTCTTGGCTTAGTTTGATCTTCATTCCACAAAACTTTTTTAAGCTATGGAATCATCGGGGCAAGCAGCTCCCTCCATCCAACCCTGCGGAGGGTTGCGAAGGAGCTTCATGTTACACTGGTGCTCTCAGAGTTAAGGGGCAACATTAAGCCGATCTTGTATATCACGTCCTGTGATTGTCCTATCTTCGACCAGTCTTGTCCTTGTTTTCACTACCCATTGATTTCCGGCGATTTCCTTCATCAACTGCGATGGCACCCCGTGATATGAGTGAAATAACCTTTAACATGGCGTTAAACCGCAATAAAAATAAACAAACAAAATCGTCCAGCCGTGTTGTGGCCATAAGAAGAGAAAATTGCACATGCATCAGACGCGCCGTGCCTCAGTCGGGCCAGATTGCTGAACCCCTTTTAACGCAAAAAAATCCCAACTATATTTCGATATATTCTTCTGATATTAGTTATATGTAAAAGGCGGATTTTCATCTGACTGTGAAGCTGACAAATGAGAAAGTCGTCAGAAAATCGAAATACCTTCGAGTGCTTCATTGAAACAGACAAGCAAACACATAAAAAGGAAGACTTTAAATTAAGATCAGAGCCATGTTCAATAGAAGAAGAGCTCGCTGTCGGTCGGTACCACTCTCTGTAGAATAAAATTGCAGCTTGGCAGAGCGACTACCAACACTAAGTCTATTGAACAGTCCTCTGGTTATGCTTTCGAAGACCAGCGTGGCCGTTGCGTTGGAATGTTAATTGCAATTTTTGTGAAGTCGTTTGTACACATTGTATCACTACGTAATGAACGTGAAAGCTGATAAAATTGTATTTGAGCGGAAGAAACGTGGAGATGGCATCCTAGGTGGATTTTATTTGGAAGATTCGTCGAGAGCCGTTTTAGCGAATCTATAAGGACCTGTTTTGTGTATAATCATGAGACTTATTTTGCTATGATGTAAAATTAATACTGCCCATTATAGCCAGGACTATATTTAGGAATAAATACGCTAACTAAATCATAACCGGAAATTGAAATCCATCAATTCTTATTTTGTATGGTAATCATCTTTATTAGTAAGAAACATTGGCTCAACTTCGAGGTATCTTTGGCGTAGAGAATTTAAAAAAAAAACAGTTTATGTAAACCAACAATTATATTTATAGAAACATATAGACGACATAAATTTACTGGTATTGATTTTGGACGTCGCGAATGTGAAGGCATACTATTTTATTGTAATCTATGAATACTGCAAAGAAATGTTACCAAAGACATAACAAAAAGCGTTGATTATTCAGGAAGATTGCACTCCATATTCGTCTTTGGTCACATCTTCTTCAAATCTCCATTGGGAGTGAGTTTCCTGTTGTCCCCATGCTCTCGGAGCTAAACAACATGAAGCCGATCTGTTTGTGATTATCCTGTATTTGTCCTGTCTTGTCTTTGTTTGTTGTCAGTGGCGTCGAGGGTGGTTTCATCCATACATTCGGCTGGCACGCCGTTATGTGAGCACAAGAAACTTATGTACGGCGTTTAACTCCAATCAAAGAAACAACCCAAATCTCCATTGTAACGAGAACATCTGGGATGTCATTGGAATTAAAATAGATTCAATAAAATATTTAAAAATTATAAAATTCGTATTCAATTAAACGAATGATACATCATAAAATGTAAAGTAACTAGAGAATTAAAACCCCGCATATTGAAACCCTATAGTGTCGACTTGTTTGAAATTCATGGTCATGGTCTATAGGCTAAAAATAGATACCTTCCATTGTCAAAAATAGAATATCCTTAACAAACAACCTTATGCAAGCTTAAAAACTAAGTTACGAAAGAAAAGCGGAGGCGGCTGGCACACAGCAAACATGGATTCTATTTTCGGAAATTCAAGTTCAGATATACTCTCATGTTCTTTTTAAGCGCATAGATGTCATCATGGACGATATATAGGTGAACGTTTTTTTTTAAAAAAATAAAGATTCCGTAAAACTTAGAGGGAAGGAGAAATAGCATGTGTATAGGATGCGAAAGAGAGAGCATTCAACCGTCTTTTCATCTACGTTTACATAAACAATAGATAAGATAATTTTTTGCCTAGTTTTCAGTTTTTGGCAATTTTCTTAAATTAATTATTGGGCCTTCCAACTCTTAACTCACAAGAAAGCTGAGCAAGTGAAACTTCACAGATTTTTGCTTCCGAGTTCTGAATTCCAAATTTTGTTTTGTTGCAGATTGTTAAAGGCACCGATTTATCTTGTCCCAGGCTTCAAAAATTCTGTGCATGTTACTGTTTGTTGATTTTTGGCGAACTATATTCTAAAAGCGGGACCCTATTACATGTAGTCAGTCAACGACGAGTGAATCAGTCGAATATTTACCTTTATTTAGATAATGACATAAATTTTTTGATCCACGTCTAACGGGTTTACTAGCAGTTTCATAAATTCAAGCACTCAGACTTAAATCAGTATGGCGCACAACGAAGCCAATTTCTGTGCGATTTGTAACTGGACACCAGCTCCATAGACCGAGTATTGAGCCATATGATTTACTTGTATCTTTGTCGTTGTTTGTTGACCGTTGTATTTGTAAGATAACCTGAGACATGCCGTGAAACTGCAATCAAGTAAACGTTCAATTCAGTTAGGCTACAATGATAGCTATTGAGTTCAAATGTCGCAAAATGTGTAATTGCTCTGCATCGGATTTCGACGAGGAGCTCAAAGCTGCAGTTTAGATACATAGAACCAATTTTGTATTTTGTGTTTATGAGGTTGACTCACTCATTGATTTTGTGTGTAAAAAATGGGAGTCACTGGCTCTTCGGATAAAATAAGCCGCCTACAGTCACGGTGAAAGACAGAAAAAATGTCGGGTTAGCAACAGCTGTTTGAACTATAGTTTTAACAAGGCTATTATGGGCGATGTCAAGTCTCGATTGGCCTATAACATGTGTCTGAAAGTTCAGCACATTGAATAATATTTGACATTAATAATCGAGTACACTATAGCCGGTAAGTGCAAAAATGGTAAACTACACAGTAATGTGCAATGTAACTCTGTAACTCTAAATAAGGCTTTATGAAGCGAAGGGATATTAAAGATACAGAACTCTGCTTCTATCAATGTGAGTATTCATAGACGAATCCTTGCTCAATCGATATATTAATATATACATTGGTCGAAAATGACTTTCGGTCGGAGTGATTTCTGACAATTTTTCGATAGACAAGATCTATCAGGGTTATGTAGTTTGGTCACATATACGCAATCAGGCCGTTGTCTGAAATTCCGAAGATGTTCGATTACGTATTAATCCAAGGTCAGACGATCAGTCCCTTGTGCAAACTAAAGCGAATACGTGATCCAAATACACAGCTGTTGTTGGCTATTGGAAGCATTTCTCGTATAAGCCTCTTGAATATGTAGATACAATTGGAGAGTTTGATATATTGGTATAGCACGGCCAGGAGCTCAATGATACACGATTATAAATTCTAATCTTCTCGATGGCATCTTGGTTATATCCCAGTCAGACTGCTGTTGTAGACGAATACGACACAGCCCACTCTGATCTTATCGTCACGTATGTCTCGTGTGGCTACAACCGCTTATAGTATTTTTTATTATTCACCAAGTTTATACATACTCGTATCTCTGGCTTGTGATGTATTATCCGGTACGATAACAGCTCTGCTGATGTTTGTCTATATGGGTTGTCGTGTATTATCCGGTATGGTTACAGCTCTGCTGACGCGTATCTATATGGGTTGTGGTGTGTTATGTATTATCCCGTATGGTAACAGCTCTGCTGATTCTCGTTTATATGGGCTGTGGTGTATTATCCGATATGGTTACAGCTCTGGTGATTCTCGTCTATATGGGATGTGGTGTTTTATCCGGTATGGTTACAGCTCTGCTGATACTCCTCTCTGTGGGTTGTGGTGCATTATCCGGTATGGTTACAGCTCTCTAAACGCTCGTCTATGGGTTGTGGTGTATTATACGGTATGGTTACAGCTCTGCTGATACTCCTCTCTGTGGGTTGTGGTGTATTATCCGATATGGTGGCAGCTCTGCTGACGATCGTCTATATGGATTGTGCTGTATTATCCGGTATCGGCGGTATGGTTACAGCTCTGGTGATGCTCGTTTGTATGTGTTGTTGTGTATTATCCGGTACGGTTACAGCTCTCTAAACGCTCGTCTATGGGTTGAGGTGTATTATCCGGTTCGGGTGAATTAAACACTATCCTATAATGTTTGGTATACGGAACTTACTGCGACATTTTTTTATATATATATATGTATATTTATCCTCATCGAAATCTTGAAATACGAATCAAGTATAAATCGGTTGTAAACCGCCCTTTTTTCTCTATCAGTGTGTGAACGAATATTTGAAATTGTGGCAGACGGGCCAGAAACATAGCATTTTTAGACCCCAAAAAGACGTGTTTACCCCACAGACAGATATATAATTGCTAACATTTTGATGATGATTATTGTGTATATTTATTATGTAGTAGCTTATGTTACACAGACTGAAACGATATGGCATGACAAGTAAACCGTTTGTGAGTTACAGAGTAGCTCTAACAAATTGGCTCTGGCGCGATAATGGCAGCTATTTACACTTTTAAAACATAAATTTTTGTAACTTTTTATTAAAGGTTATCATTCCCATTAAGGAGCACTACTGGCTTTATTATCATTTATTCTAGGCAAAACATCACGTGACGTTAAAGATAACACGTTGGCTGACTGCCTGCACATGACAAGTAACGCGAGAAAGTGCGGGAAAAGCCAACTCCTACATTAGAGCATATAAAAGTATGACTTACCTTCACATAATCCCTGTTCGTTTGGGGGCTCAAGGTTATGGACACAGAGGCACTTGACCTTGTCTGGAGGTTTCTGTGTCGCACACTGTCCATACGGACACAAGGTGTCGTTGCATGAGCTTGTGAGGAAATCGTGCACTGAAAGACAAAGATGAATATTGTTCATATTGCATTTTACTGGGAGTTATTACTTTGTTTATTGACCAATAAAAATAACATAGTTTGACGAAAGCTAACATGCTTGAAAAACATGGAGAAAAAAGTAAGAAAGAATGGGAAAAGGGTAATTTCTAAATACCATTATTTAATATTTTATTATTCAGTGAGAGTGGGTTATATATTTCAGAGGCACACCATGAGGGTTTGCTTTTCAAAAGCAAATTGATTTACATTGCCTCCTGGCTGTTAATAAGACAAAAAGTTGAAAGGCCCCCAAAACACAGTTCGATATGAATAACTGAATACATATTGCAAGTATAACATTGTTAACTGGTTATTAGAAAATCGGTGAGTAGGAGAATTCACATATGGTTATCTTTTAACCAGATAACACACTAAATCATTTATTGGCGGGATTAAAGCTCAAGAGCGCTTGATTTGTCTCAAATTTAAGTGGTTTATTGTCGAAAGGTGACTGAATGGCGCATTTAAATTTCAACAGAAAAAAACGTAAAAAATGTATACATATACATACGCATGTTATAAACATATATATTTCTATTGGCGAGAAACAAAATTGTACACATATATAATTGATAGGACACGGATGGACTCAGAGACGATTATTATGAGAGCTCATGACTCTACGACTGTCCAATTCTGAGGTAGCGTGGGTAAGCGACTTTATGGATTAGAGACCGCATGTTTCTGAAATTTTGGGCACAAATGACAAAATACTTGCTTTTGTTTCGCCATAGATGGAGTCAAAGGTTGTACAAGCAAAGTAACATGAATACCGCTTTGCTTAAGCGTGATGCTCTTGTTTGTGCGTAGCTTACTGGCGTCCAACATGTGCAGATTTGGCAAAAAAAAAACATCAAAGAAGAAAACACAAATAACTATTAAAATGATAATAAAATCCACCAGCAAATGTGGTGTTGCTGATTACCAGATTTGTATATATATTCAAAAAGATGGCAAGATAGGCATGTTTAATTCACAGAACTATACCAATACAAAGCTGCCAATACTTAAAGATTTACAAATATTTGCACTTCAAAAACAATAATAATGGTAAAAATAGAAGGCCTTAATATAAGATATGCTCATGCTGACACTTATTCAAGTTCTTTATTTCTCTTTTCCAATGCAATGTGTAAAAACTTACAGCTACACATATATAAAAAAATAATATAACGAAAAAAATACGTTCGACTCGACCTAGTGTAGATTAATTGTCCTCTGGTGTATGGATATAGACAAATCCCTCGCCTTTGATTCCGTCTTGTGATTGCGATAATAAACAGATTCAAATTGTCATGTTTATCATAGCACAAGGACTTTTGTTGCATAAGCTATATGTATTTTCTTTATTGTCCATTACGAGAACTGAAATTCCTTCAGGCGACAGCGTGTTTCTTTGACTTAAATAATTGGCAAGATTGGAAAATCCAAATGACCTTTATGTTATGAAGTTAAGTCATCGACGCCCACTCTTTATTTGATAATGACAGGAAAGGCTGTTCTGCAACTTCGGTTACATCGTTTGATCTTCATACAAAGATTGTTTAAGAACTGACGTAACTTCAATCTGTGATCAGCACATAGCCCCATCCATCATCTGTCGTGTCGCATTGGAGTTACTTCCTGTAACTCGGCTAGCATTGATTCGTACTTTGCAAAGTCTTAGTTGAGTTGGTAAGGAATAATTTCCGAACAGTGCACTACCCAGAGTTTGCCAAATTAATACTCATTTTTACTGCCGGCATATATGTTTCCCAAACAGAATTGGCTAGGACACGGGTAATAATCGCGATTAAGCATTTTGGAACTAACACTTAACTTCCATCGCAGATCCCCTTCAAAAGTTGTACGGAATCCCAAATTAAACTGAACAGAGACACAATAAAAAGAAGATTGAAAATCAATCAAAAGATTCGGTCGCATTAGAATAGATGGACCAGAGTTTCTCATAAGTGATCAGTTGATAGATTAGGTAACATGTCCTGACTTCTTGACACATCATTCGTTTCTGTCTAGGTTTTTACTGCCAGTGATCGTCATGACGTCATGGAGACCAGCCATAAACTGTCTCTTCTGTTATTACATAGATGAAATCCTGCGACATAATGCATCAGACTGCTCTCTGAATTGCGACATAGCACGCAGGCTAAACTGAGTGAGGCCAAACATGTGCTTTTCAGAAAGAAATTAATTACATAAGTTTGGAAAGCAATTGGGTAAAGCTAAGTGTCCTGCATATTCAATGCAACACATACTGTATGTGTGAGATGTGTGTATGTGCTGTGTTTTCAATCTTTGTTTTTTGTTTATTTTTCACATATGAATACAACATTTACAACACACAAGCCACATAGAAAAAATAATACCTGTATCAGGGAAAAACCCAAACGAAGATAAATAAACAACCTAAAATTAGACCGTGTATGAACTACAAACCAATGAAAGATTATTAAAGCGTATTATCTGTATATAATGCTGGGTGACCAATGAACAGCCGCTAGTTTCTATCACAATTTCATCATTGACAGATGTGACCCTCTCCAGCATAACACAAACCAAGTTACACAGAATAAAAACGGAGGTAATTAAATTACCTTTAAAACGATATGTAATATGCTATAATATCTCTAAAACTGAGCAAGTTAGAGCTATTTTAGTATAAAAGACAAAGACGGCCTTTGATTTTGGTGACTCTGTTTTATCGTTTGTAACCGCTTCAGAAACGCCGTTTTAACCCTAGATATACTATGTTAATGAACAAATGAATAAAAGAGGATTACTATCAGAGTAATCTTTTTTACCTGTGACAGCTTAATATTCAAAACAATGACTTGCGACTTAGTCCGTATTTTGCTTGAGCAGGTCACATATATCATTTCTGATCTCTTTTCCACTTTACGATGTGCGACGATTATCCTGAGCCGCGTACCAAAGGTTAATCTTTTATCTACCATTTCATAACTATTATTTACTGCTTCTCTAGCTCTGTAACCAAACAAATGATCACTCATCGATAGTTGTTGCCAGTATTCAGCCTTGTTTCAATGGTCTCCCCATGGATTTGAAATCGGTGTCTGGTAAAACATCAAGCAAAAATACCAAATCTGATTCGTCCACAGCTCACAGTCCCATTCACGTGTGCAAATCTTTTACAAAGACTGGTCATATAACATAGCACCACTTAACAGTACTTTCGTTATTTTGGGAAAACACTTTCTTAGTTTGAACAGTTTCTTTTTGCATGTTGAAACCCGTCCGGGAATCGAACCCACGACCTTCCTGTAGACGACCGGGTGGCTGAGTGGTCTAAGGGACCGGCATTTAATGCTGGCGATTCGATGCCTAAATGTGAGAGTCGTGGGTTCGATTCCCGGACGGCTTTCAAACTGCAAAATTTTCTGAAATAGAAACTGTTCAAACTAAGAAAGTGTTATCCCAAAATAACGAAGCACTGTTAATGTTCACTTTCTAAAAGACCCAAAAATCATTCATAACGCAACTTATTGACTTATTGTTATTTCAGATCTCTGATCAATCCGTAATGAACTAAGACATACTGATCAAAGACATACTGATCAAAGATTGTACCTGTTGACTATCATTGTGGTTATTCGATTAACCAATAGTAAAAGAAAAAGGGTAGGACTGTATCATGGATGTTCTCGAATATATCGATATAACCTGCAAAATATGTCATGCATTATTCCATTCAATGACATTCGTTACCGACAAGAGCATGAACAAAGACTGTTCGCCCATCGTATCATTTATTGAGAGTGTGGATCTCAAGTCAATAAATTATCAGAGATCTGTAACTTCCCGTGTCATTTATTGACATTGCCGGTATCCGGATAATCCATAATCGGGCTGACAAACAACATATTTTCAATAGTTACTATGTTAGTTATCGTTATGCCCCATCGGTCAATATGGTCGCTACCTTTGTCAATAGTATCTGTGGTTCTAGAGATGGTCTCCCATTATACATTGATTAGCTGTTCCAATACGATCTAACCAAATCTGAGCGAACCCGGATTTATTATCTTCGTCTCTCATTGTGGACTACCGGAGGCGTTTTTAATTGGCCAGTACCGGATTTCCAGTCGAGATAAGCCCCACTCACAAGGTGCTATTTCATTGGCACCTCGGTATGAAATCTCCAACAATGATTATCTTTAAAGGGAACATTTATAAAGAATCGTCTACGTGCTGCCAATATCGGGAGAGTCGTTTGGCAGTAAAATGGAGCACCCACTGCCAGGCCTAGCTAATTGATAAAATATATCAGCAGACAAAACTAATCGATTTGCACTAGGTCCTGGCGGCTGCATTCAATCACGTCCAGAATCATTGGAATCTCCTCGCCATCGGCTTCTGGCGGGGAAGTCGTAATTATTCCTTTTGTTCTTAATTACGGAAATCCGCATCTGCGGATAATTCCTGAGGACTCGTTACAAGGTGTGATATCGAGTAGATTCTGCACACTCACCCTGTGATTTAAACCTTGGCAGGTCGTAAACTAACTCCTACAATCCGTAATTATCCAGATTATTTACTGTAGCTTTGTACTGCTCGTGGGTTGAAGTGTGTCACAAAGATCAAAATAACAGTTCGATCCTCAGATTAACCTTTGGTTAAGTCCGGAGATTGTCTCACAAAAGCTGCTTTCAGTTCACTATAACGTAGAAAAATATTTACAGATCTGGACTTGTTTTGAACTTTATGAAATACTGCATGTACAAAATAGCCTTAAAGTTTGTAGAAAAGTAAAACTGCTGCAATATGCCATAGAGCAAATGGCTTTCGACGATAGCACAATATACAAACCGCCTAGTTAAATGATAGGTAACTGATATTAGTGCGCCCCACAGTACAATTGTTGCCTAGTCTAAATACATAGTTCATATTTTCTATAAACAATGACCTAAAGTCTATACGATATCTAAAAAATATATCTAAAAAAAAGCATGTATTTTATTGTTCTGGTTCAGCTTTTTCTTCGTAAAAAAAGTTTTGTTTTTACCTTTCAACTACACATTTCCAAATAAAAATAACGAAATGTGTTTTTTTTTTATTGTTTTGAGGGTTTACGAAATCTAAGAGCCCGGAATGCTCCAAAATTAGTCAAATATAAAGAGATCATGTGAGAACATCTGAATTGATTAGAAGTGTTTATCTTGAGTATTATCAACACTGATCTATCTTGCTGATCAAATTTTATTATTATAACATCATTGTAATGAGTAACCCTCAGAGGAACATGTTGCCGCATGTGCATAGATTAGATTGTTTGGGTTTAATGCCGTACGTGGTTTATTTCACTCATACGAAGACGCAATGTGAAGGAATCCACCCTCGACACCACTGGCCAAAACAGTTATGCCGATACAGGACAATCTCATGTTGCAATCTAAAGACCTCGTCAATCGATCAGCCATGTGTAGCCCCTTAGCTCTGAGAGCTCCAGGGCAACAGGAAGCTCCCTCCAGCGGTCCGCCCGTATGCATATATAAAGTCATACACTCTTAGAAATAATGGTTCTTTGAGGATTCTTTAGAAAAGAGGATGTTTCCATATGGAACCTTTACGAATAATTCTTTGATATAAAAAGAAAGGGATAAATTGTTGGAACAGTTGCTGTGAGAGTTACATACAGAACCAAAGTGGGTTCTACCAGAGACATGACTAAAGATCCTTAAAGTGTTCCTTTAGAGCCCTATTTTTTCTAATAGTGTCGATAAACTATGACGAGCCTCACCTTGAAAGCTAAGCCTTTCGGTTTTAATCGACGCCGGTGAAACGTCAACTTGAATTAGTCAATGTTTGTTTTTTTGTAGTTAGAATCCAGTTAAAAGTCAAGAATACGGAAGTGTGACCAAACTTCAGATTCGTTATTGAGAAACCATAAGAACCCATGAGAATAGACTGGTAGACGAATCTACACATTCAGAAGAGACTGACAGATGGGGCTCCTTCTAAGGCGTAGGCTAAACCAATCTCCTACGCAGGAGGTATGTTTCGTTTCGTTTCCGTGCTCTCGGCATACCCAAGTGAATGCATTGGAGAGAATGACGCTAAACGTCAACTTAGATCAACGAATTTGTCAAATCCAATTTTACGTCGACACCTTCGGCATAAAATCCACGTGTTGCACCCACGGCTTTGCGTCAGATGTGAAGGTGTAAACCCCATAGGACTACTAGTGTGAAGTATTCACACACCTAAGGTCAAACAAGACCAATACTCCGGGCAAAACTCGGCTAATCAAAACGGACAGGATCACAATAGAAATTTAGTTTCTTGTATAATTGTACTCTTGCATACATTTACAGACGATTAACTATTCAAGCGAAACTACATTTATAAAGAAGTAGCATAGTACGTATCTGTGGCTAAGAAAGTTTCGGGCTCCGAACCGCGGTTATCTTGCTATATACGAAATAAATATCATCACAGTTAAGGCAGGCAGATTTGTCATATAGGTAAAATTGAAAGATCAGTCAAGACATACAATTAAAATATTCCAGTCCATAGAACATAGGCCATCATGACTCTGATATATCACGATTATCAATAGTATTGACTTTTAACAAAAATCGACATCAATTTGTTGATGGTTTGTTATTTTACTTCACTGGTTTGCACTCAAAATACAGAAACAAAGCAAGCCTATCTCTGTTCAGAGACGTAATAATCAGTGTTATTTATTGTTTGTTTTGGTTTAAACCTATTTTTATGTACACAATCGATCAATAGGGATTTGGGCCAATTTCTTCCAATTTCTCCCTTTATATATCATATTTTTTAATGAAATACTGTATTAAATATACTAATGGAAAAAAGTAACTGTGCATCACAGAAGATGGGACAAAACAAGATGTTCGAAAAGTTATAAACCTAACCGTCAATAAACATTTAGCCAAGCATTTGCCATGAAATGTTATGTCACGTATCGCGCGTGGCACGTGCA
>JAQQZZ010130127.1:0-13855 GCA_030265115.1 Mopalia vespertina | reverse complement strand
TATGATTGTGTTAGTCATGCATGGATATGTGATTGTGTTAGTCATGTATTCGTTTGTGATTGTGTTAGTCATGCATGTATATGTGATTGTGTTAGTCATGCATTCGTTTGTGATTGTGTAGTCGTGCATGGATATGTGATTGTGTTAGTCATGCATGGGTATGTGGTAGTGTTAGTCATGCATGGTAATATGATTGTGTTAGTCATGCATGGATATGTGATTGTGTTAGTCATGTATTCGTTTGTGATTGTGTTAGTCATGCATGGATATGTGATTGTGTTAGTCATGCATTCGTTTGTGATTGTGTTAGTCATGCATGGATATATGATTGTGTTAGTCATGGATATGTGATTGTGTTAGTCATGCATGGATATGTGATTTTGTTAGTCATGCATGGATATGTGATTGTGTTAGTCATGCATGGATATGTGGTAGTGTTAGTCATGCATGGTAATATGATTGTGTTAGTCATGCATGGATATATGAGTGTGTTAGTCATGCATTCGTTTGTGATTGTGTTAGTCATGCATTTGTTTGTGATTGTGTTCGTCATGCATGGATATGTGATTGTGTTAGTCATGCATTGGTACGTGATTGTGTTAGTCATGCATGTACATGTGATTGTGTTAGTCGTGTATTTGGGGGTGTTAGTCATGTATGCGTATGTGATTGTGTTAGTAATGATGAGTATATGATTGTGTTAGTCATGCATGGGTATGTGATTGTGTTAGTAATGATGAGTATATGATTGTGTTAGTCATGCATGGATATGTGATTGTGTTAGTCGTGTATGTGGGGGTGTTAGTCATGTATGCGTATGTGATTGTGTTAGCCATGCATGGGTATGTGATTGTGTTAGTCGTACATGAGTATGTGATTGTGTTAGTCGTACATGAGTGCTATACTTTGAGAGCCATGTCTGAGTGTCTGATTGTGAGAGCTATGGATGATTTTTTGTCAACACCATATGAGTAGGGATTTTTTAAATTTTTTTTTATTTAAGTCAGTAAACAAACCTTATACTTTTCATGCAATTTGTAGGCCTACGTCGGTCCTCTCAGAAGTTGGACAGTATTAACCGGTGGAGCAATATTCTTTTGAATGAGTTTTGTGACTTTTAGAAAGTGGACATTAACCGTATTTTCGTCATTTTGGATAATACTTGGTTTGAAGAGATTCCTGTTGAGAAAATATTGCTACCTGGCCTTTTATGTAGACGGCCGACTGGCTGAGTGGTCTACGTGGCCGGCATTTACAGCTGGCACTTCTATGCCAAACCCTGAGGGTCGTGGGTTCGATTCGAGGAGCTGCATTATTTTTTTAACTAAAATCTGTTCAAACCAAGAAAATGTTATCCCACAATAACGAAAATAATGATTGTTTTGAAGGATTAGGTGATAAATATATAAGGAAATACGCCATCAATTGCGTTCTTGACCTTCCAATGGCAGTTGGCCTACAGACACAGGTGTCCTCGTTATATATGTCAAGCTGAAGCCAGATCAGCTGACAACAAAGTGTTGGCTTACTACCTACAAGTATACGTGTGACGGTAATTTTCCTACTCGGCCAAATGTATTTGTCCTCAATATGTGTGACCCTGGACTTCCCTGTGAACGCCAGGAAAAGTACAGTGGGAGTGTCTTCATGTTTAAATAAACCTTGAAAATATCAGTGACATACATTAGAGAAAGAAAATTTTGTTCTACCGGGATTCGAGCTTTGTAACAGTGTTTAAATGTCAAGATTATGGTGAAAACATATGAAATAGCGTGAAGGAAAATTTGCTAATTTGAATGCATTTAACAGGATATGTTACAGTAGTGATGCATTGTTGAATAATAAACAACACGCATCTTTTTTTAACTACATTTTTACTGGTTCCAATAGTGTATATATGTACATGACATGTGTCTTTCAAAAATAGGACAAATTTATTTCCACCAATGACATTGAGTGATTGAGACACAATACACCCTTAATAACACAGTTCACTGTATGAAAGAGTATTAATCACTGGACGAGTTTCTATCCACCTGAACAGACAACAGTGCACGGAAACGGTTTGATTCAGAGAAAGACTTCTACATTCAAATACAGGTAAGGTAAGTCCATACATATATCTTTATATTTTATTTCAGACGAGTTTAATTCCTTCGGTTATGTTACAATTTATCAATTGTTCAGAAGAGTTGTTTCAAAATTGTTGTCAGAAATCTGTCAATAAATGTGAGTAATACTATTATTGAGTTTGGGATAGTTTGATGATTTTTCGGTTTATCAAAGAATTTGTTTTATCATTTTAGGATAGTTTGCTGGTTCATTGCGCTCACGATTTTAATTGAAGTCAATCGAAGGGGGATAACCACAAACTTTTTAAAGCTGGAGCACAATATATTAGGTTGCCTCCTAACAAAATACAAGTTTCAAAAACGCTTACCAGAGTAAATAAAACAGGTACTGAAACACATGTACAGGCTAGGGTCCAGTTGCTCGAAGGAGTATAAGCCGCTAATACCAGATTAAATCGCTAATAGTCGATTAAAGATAGACCTTGAACATGGCGTGACGTCATCTAATAGAGGAATAAATTTTATAGTGCTTCGAGCAACCGGCCCCTGAGCCCGGTTACTCGAAGCCCTATTAAATTTAATCCGCTATATGACGTCACGCCATGTTGTAGGTCTATTTCTAAGCCGGTGTTAGCAATTTAATATGGTGTTCGCAGCTAATCGTCTTTCAATCAACTGGCCCCTGCAGTACTCAAAGTCACTGGGCTTTGAAAAGTGTACAAAGCTTTGTATTTTTTAATATCCCTCCCCGTACTCCATCTCGATCTTCCTATTTTATTCTTTCATCTTAAACCTTTACTCTATATGCAGGGTATCGGTTTACACAATAACTAGACAAATGTGCTCCAACCAGATGTTTATGGCCACTTTGAGGTTGAGTGAGCATTGGAATGGTTTAGGTCATTGAATGTACCACTTAGTCGTTCGAGGTCACCAATATAGATCCTACATATAGGTACAAAAGGAATGTTTTCCCGGGACTGAATGAGGCGATCGCTTGGTTTAAGATTTACATATTTACAGTTAGTTCTTCAGCGAGGAGATTTTAACTGTAATTGTAGCTCAGCATATCGGGCGATGAAAGTACATCTTCCCATTGCAAGGGCCAAAATGCGTAAGACAAGACTTTCACATTCTACCCTTGCTGCATTTCGCGACAAAAACGTGGCAAAAGTTAAGTCGCACTATTGTAGAAACAAGCAGCCAATCAGAAAGGTTTTCTTTATTTATTTTTTTTATCTTGAAAAATAAACCTAACATCTTTCTGTTTGTAATAAAAATACAGGATTAATGTCCCCATCGAATAAATTCTCTACCACGCCGATGTTTTTTTTAGTGTTTAATTAGTCTAATTAAATTACGGAGTTCTTGCTAAGTAGGTTTTTTTTTTCAATGGCCGAATGCTCGAATTCGTCTACTGAGGCCATTTTGGGACCAGAAGGCCCCTATTATAGAACCGCTACAGAATTATCACGAAAAGACATGACTTAACCGAGTGATGGAAATCCTGATATTTCACCTACATATCAATAATAAAACACAATGAACAACGGTTCTAGATTACAATTAGCAGGGCGGGGCTGTTCTTTACTAATATTAGTAAATGTAAATATTTATTCCAATTTAATATGTGTAAATTTCACACGGAAAAATGTTTAATAAAATACTTCAGTCACGTGCCAAGTTGCTATTACATATCGTGCAGAGAATGCCTAGTTCCTGCCCGGAATGCAATAAAGTTGATGTACTACGGGAAGCAGTGCACGCTGTCCGGAATGTAACTAGTATTACATTCCGGGTAGCATTATTGTCATGAATGTAATACTTATTGCATTCCGGGCTGTTATTACATTCCAGGTAGCTACACGTGCCCCCTACCTTGTGAGCTTTCTCTGGCACTCAAACATGATGTGCGCCATGCACTTTTTATCCACTCCAGTGGACCAGGTGGTCGAGTTTTAAACTTGAGCAAGGAGCCGTCATGACTTAGTTCGACTTGAGCTGTCCCATTGGAGTAAAACCCGTAGGGGAGCCTGATGCCACGTGGGAGAAGCTAGAGTCACAACAAGGTCTTTGAAGTTCATAACCTGATCCCCAATTCCACATTGCAAAGGTGACGGTGTGCATAGACGAAAGCAATAATGACTCCCCAAAATCTGAGAAGATCCTCTGCGTGACAATGTAGATTTTGCACTGGCGTTTACCCATCGCGTGGGATTGGATGTTACCTTGAAGCTTTTCATGTTAATTTTTGTCTGTTTTCTTGCAAACATGACCGTGAATCACCTTCGTCTCTCCCAACACAAATCAAATGTGTATATCATGTAACCTCGTCGCGTACAGACACGATTTCCTGCAAAACGTCCACCTAGTTCCGTATCATGTAAATTATACAAGTACGTTGAAGACGGGCTAATGTAATATACGTGTCAGACATATTTCTGTACATTTTATTCTCCTTTTTTAGGCACCTCTTCCTTCTTTTTTTTTCAACAGAATATCCAGATATTAGGAAAAAATGAGCAAGTCTAATGGTTATTCAAAAACTGTTGAGTGCGAGATGGATTTGGAACAGCCGTGTAATAACCACTATGTACAGAATGGTACCAGCAAAGTAAAACCGTCAGGCGTGTCAAACGGTGAAATGAAATCGAATGGTTTCCATGGCAGAACAAAGATAAAGCCATCGAGCAATGGCAAAAAAGATGTTTCTTTTCTTAAATCCCTGAGTGAGATTATCTTCAAAGAAGCATTAGAGGAAGGTCTTGACACTGATAGGTAAGTATAGGCCTAAGCGAAGTCCTTATTTAAGAAGAAGAAAACTCGAATTGTATTAAATAACAACAATCATGATCATGGGCAATAATGGAAGTAAACAGATACATTTATAGTGTATTTCGATTTAAAGTCAAATAGTTTCTCTTTTCTGGTTAATGGTTGTTTTATAAGAACATGTAGTACTCAGAATTCAAGGCTATTTAGTATAAAGTAGAAATCGCTTTAAAATGAACTAAAATTAGAGCCGCGATTTATTATCAGTTAACAAGTGCCAATATACATGGAGACCAATGAAGCTTGCCACTCTCAGGGCAACATAAACTATCTGCTGTATTTATGCCTTCCTTTGTTCCAGTAAAGTGGTAGATTTTCATCACCCACATGAATTGCAGAGTTTGTTGGACCTGGGTTTAGATGATGAGCCTTCAGCCGATTCTACACTCTTACAGATATGTAGCCAAGTAATACAATACAGCGTGAAGAGCGGTGAGTGAAGTATAACGGTATTCAGAAAGAAAACAAACAATCGCATGGAATGTTAGAACCTTTAGATGTATGTGAAGTCTTCTGCGGTTGGCAGTTAGCTGTTCGCCAGGGACCATCTCTAATTTACCAAAAAAATAACCACTCAAATAAAGGCAGTTGAAACAGATACAGAATTGCCACAATAAACACATTGTGTAAAAACGATAGTAATATACCATAATACAACAATATATTCCAACTCCACCGCACGGCGGTGGAATACTGGCGTAGTTTCCAATAGCTAACTGAATAGCAGCCGGGGTCCCATCTTCCGTAATCTAATGATGCAAGCTCTTAATTTGATGTACGTAGTAGTAACGGCAAGGACTACTTTACGGATTAATAGATTTTGTGCTCCACCGTTCGGCTGTGGAATACTGGCGTATTTTCCAATAGCTAACTGAATAGCAGCCGGAGTCTCATCCTCCGTAATTTAAATGATTGATGATTTACATTTAACACATGGTGTGATTACGGCAAGCCCTACTTTACAAATTGATACATTTTTTTTTTTTCGCCGTACGGCGGTGGAATACAGGCGTAAATTCCAGTAGCTAACTGAATAGCAGTCTGAGTAGCAACGTCCGTTATTAAGATGACAGAGACTCTATATTTGTTTTTCAGACTAACACAGACACATTTCTCCTTATGACATTTAGTTCTCCGCCGTACAGCGGGGCGTATTTTTTTCAATAGCTAACTGAATAGCAATCTGATTCGCATCTTCCGTAATTTAAATGATAAAGGGTTTACATTTGACACATATAGTGGTAACAGCAAGCCCTATATCTAACTGAATAGCAGTCTGAGTCGTACCGTCCGTTATTTAGATGACAGAGACATTATATTTGTTTTGTAGACTAACACAGAGACACCTTATGACATCATAGATTTTGTTCTCCGCCGTAAGACGGTTGAATACTGGCGTATATTCCAATAGCTAAGTGTACAGCAGTCTGAGTCCCGACTTCCGTAGTTTAAATGATGCAGGCTTTTTATGTGACATACGTAGTAGTAACGGCAAGGCCTACTTTACGGATTAATACATTTAGTTTTCCTCCGTACGGCGGTGGAATACTGGCGTATTGACCAATAGCTAACTATCAGCCTGAGTCACAAATTCCGTTATTAAGATGACAGAGATGTTATATTTGTTTTGCAGATTAACACAGACACACTTCACCTTATGACATCATAGATTTTTGACGCACAAAGTAGTAACGGCAAGCCCTACTTTACGGATTACTAGATGTTGTGCTCCGCAGTACGGCGGTGGAATACTGGAGTATTTTCCAACAGCTAACACAACAGCAGTCTGATTTGCATCTTCCGTAATTTGAATGATAGAGGCTTTACATTTGACACCCAAAGTAGTAACGTCCATCCCTACTTGACGGATTGATACATTTTGTTCTCCGCTGTACGGCGGTGTAATACTTGCCTATTTTCCAATAGCTAACTGAACAGCAGTCTGAGTCACATCTTCTGTAATTTAAATGATAGCGGTTTTATATTTGACACACCAAGTAGATACGGCCAGTTTTACTTTACGGATTAATAGATTTTGTTCTCCACCGTACGGCGGTGGAATACTGGCATATTTTCCAATAGCTCACTGAATAGCAGTCTGAGTCGCACCGTCCGTTATTAAGGTGACAGAGACTTTATATTTGTTTCGCAGACTAACACAGACACACTTCACCTTATGACATCATAGATTTTAATCTCCGCCGAACTGCGGTGGAATACTGGCGTATTTTCCTAAAACTAACTGAATAGCAGTCCGAGTCCCATCTTCCGTAATGTAAACAAAACAGGCTTTTTATTTGACCTACGTAGCAGTAACGGCCAGACCTACTTTACGGATTAACAGATTTTTATCTCAGCCGTACGGCGTTGGAATACTGGGGTATTTTCCAATAGCTAACTGAATAGCAGCCTGAGTTGCTTCTTCCGTAATTTAAATGATAGAGACTTTATATTTGTTTTGCAGACTAACACAGACATACTTCACCTTATGACATCATAGATTTTGTTCTCCGCCGTACGGCGGTTGAATACTGGCGTATTTTCCAATAGCTAACTGAATAGCAGTCCCATCTTTCGTAATGTAAACGAGACAGGCTTTTTATTTGACTTACGTAGTAGTAACGGCAAGGTCTACCTAACTGAACAGCAGCCTGAGTTGCTTTAGAATCCAACAAGTTAACTCGCCAATACGGTGAATCTATATTGTTTATTATGAATATAACAGTTCAATGTGTACATATATTTATTCAAAGTTGTACATGCAGCACTGTCGGCAATACATCGTACCATTTGACATCCTTCGAATAATGTGTGACCGTTCTGAACGTAGGTTTGATTTTGTCACACCATGAATGCAACACCGAGATACTTGAACCGAATATTCCCGTTTCATGGTTCAATAACACAAACAGAAGGTAGTAGAACCAACCGTGTCTAACTACAACAGACTGAACTCCATTTGCACTGTATTTTGTTGTTTCCACTGAATAAATGTCTCTTTGATGTTCACACCGTGACAATAACGACGTCAAAATGACAAGCTGTTTCACCGATTGACGATTGTTGACTTGGTCAACTCTTCTACATAATTCAGATATCAGCCTACTAGCGGGATGGCTATGGATTGTTCTGCTTATATTATTTCAATCTTGCTAGTTCTCAAAACAATATGGCCTCCTCCCCTTCCACCAGCTCACACGGGTTATCTCCCTTTACTTGTAAGCTGATGCAAATACACACAATGATTTGGCCGTAACATACCGGCCCCTTAATTGTTATACTTAAACAATAACAATTACAAACTAAAAACGAAGGGACAAATCAATAAAAATCAAATGTCAATGATTACTGAAATTTACGAAACGTTCATGTTGATTTAACCGTGAACATTTTACACATAACACATTTCAGCTGAAACGTTCAAGAAATTTTTTCAAAAACATGAACTTAAAAGTTCGCTTCAAGAATCAGACATAGCTTGTCTACGGGTCTGATGAGCACATTGGACTGAGTCTTTACTCTGACAGTTCTCACAAAACTCTTCTTATCTTTAAACACTTCAACTACTCTTCCCAAGGACCAAGATGACCTTGGGCTACTATCAACAAGGAGGACGAGATCGTTGATAGATAGATTTCGATGAGGTTGAGTCCATTTCTGCCTGAGTTGGAGGATTGAGAGATATTCGCGAGACCATCTCTTCCAGAATACATTGGCTAAATGTTGAACATACTTCCATCTTCTTTTGACATAACAATCTTTCTCATCGAAACCTCCTGGGGGTAAACTTGTACCTGGATGAAGTAGAAGTAAATCGTTGGGCGTAAGAACGCGGAGGTCATTTGGACTAGATGGCATCTCTGTCAAGGGACGAGAATTCAATATGGCTTCTACCTCACAGAAGATAGTTGCTAGACTTTCGTCGTCGAGTCTCACCATGTGTTCCTGTAGGAGTCCATACAACACCTTCCCGACAGACCTTATTAAACGTTCCCATATTCCTCCGAAATGGGAACCCGTTGGAGGATTGAAATGCCACTCAATGCCATTCTGCTGTAGCCGTTTCGCGGTGTGAGCTTGATTCCACTTGTCAATCTCTGTCTTGAGTTCTCTTTGACTCCCGACAAGATTAGATCCGTTGTCCGAATAGATTTTCTTGACATTACCTCGTCTGGCTAGAAATCTCCTGATCGAATTTATGCAAGAGTCCATATCCAATGAGAATGCCACTTCGAGATGCATTGCTCTAGTGGTCATACAGGTGAATAAGACACCGTATCGTTTTATGGTACTCCGGCCCCTTTTTACTTCATACGGTCCAAAGTAATCAATCCCGGTACAGAAGAACGGTGGATGGTTGGGGAGTAATCTGTCTTGTGGCAGGTCTGCCATCTTTTGAACGCCACTTTTTGCAGAGTACTTCTTGCACACAGCACATTTGGACAAGATTGATTTTATCAACGTGCTTGCTCCCAAAATCCAGTAAGTTTCCCTAGACTTTGCAATTACATATGATCGTCCCATATGCCCAGCAGCACGGTGGATCTCTTCAAGGATCTTCTTTGACAGTGGACAATTTTTTGGCAACACGATTGGATGTTTAGCGGCAAAGGGAACATCGGCTCGTTCGAGTCTGCCACCAACTCTCAGAACTCCGTCCAAGATAAACGGATCTAACTTCTTAAGTGGACTAGCTTTGAGAGTTTTGTTGATTGATGTAGGATCACCGATCTTAAGGGATTCTATCTCTTGTGAGAAGTGAACTCCTTGCACCTTGCATCTGCAGGATTAGACTTTGTATCAACATACACCCACTGATTAGTCTCAGACACTTCTCGAATTATAGCAAGACGATTGGCAACAAATGTATGAAATCTTCCCGTTTCACTGTTTATGTAGTTCAGGGCTGCTTGACTATCCGTCCAGAAGACAACTTGGTTGATTTCGTACTCAATTTCTCGGCTGATCATCAAGCTAAATTTGGCCGCCATCGTGGCTGCTGTAAGTTCTAATCTAGGAACCGTCACTTTTCTAAGGGGTACAACTCTTGATTTAGCCATCACAAATGAGACGTGTATTCGTCCGCGTAGATCGGTTAATCGAAGGTAGGCAACAATGCCATAACCCCTCTCGCTGGCATCTGAAAACAAGTGCAGTTCACAGTTGTGGATATCAAATCCAACAGGTTTGTAACACCGAGGTAGAGAAATGGTTTCCACAAGTGGCAAGTCGCTCATCCATTTCTGCCATTTGCGTAGCTCCATGCCAGTTATTTCTGTATCCCACTCAAGCCCACGCTTGCACAAATCTTGTAGAATTTGTTTTGCTTGAAGAATAAAAGGTGACAAGAAACCCAAAGGATCATAGATAGAGCTAGTTATAGACAGGATACCTCTCCGAGTGGACGAGCAATCCCGTGGACTGATATTGAATCCTAGCGTATCTGTTTGAACTGCCCAATGGACACCCAGGGCGCGTTCATCTGGCAGGTCATCTTTCTGAAGGGTAATTGCTTTGACCTCTTTTGCTCGCTCATCCGGATGAACTGATTCAAGGACTTTGACATTGTTGCTGCACCATTTAGTTAATCTGAAACCACCCTGTTTGCATAAATCAGAAGTTTCCTGAATAAGAGAAACAGCTTCTTCTTGTGAGTCAACCGATTTGAGACAGTCGTCTACGTAGAAACTTGTAGATATCAAATCCGTGGCTGTCTTAGAGAAATTGCCAATGTTATCTTTGGCTGTACGTTGTAAGGCCGCGTTACAACAACTGGGTGAGGAAATCGCTCCAAACAAATGTACAACCATGCGGTACACCTGTGGTTTCTTGTGGTACTCTCCGTTAGGCCACGAGAGAAATCTTAGATAGTCACATTCTTCTGTTGGGACGCGAACTTGAACGAACATACTCTCTATATCCGCCATAAAGGCAACATCAGCCTGTCTAAATCTCAGAAGTATGGCCAGCAAGCTGTTTGTTAGATTTTGCCCCTGTAGAAGTAAATTGTTCAATGCGATTCCCATGAATCGAGCTGCACAGTCGAAAACGACGCGTATTTTCGTCGGTTTCTTCGGGTGGTATACCCCGTGATGTGGGATATACCATACCTTGCCGTCACTTCTGGCTATTTCTGTTTCTGGGACTTTCTCGGCATAATTACTGTCAATTATCTTATTCATGAATGTTACATAATCATAATCCATTTTCTTCTTAAGCCCAATGAATCGTTGTGAAGCCAGACGATAATTATCTGGAAGTTTAATATCCGTATTTCGGAATGGTAGGCTCATCTGATAGTGACTGTCTATTTGGGTTATAGTGTTGTCTACTATTTGAAGAAAACGCATGTCTTCTACCGATGGTTGGCTTACTTCCTCTGTTATTCTTTCTGGAAAATCTAATTTGATTGATGCTTTGAACAACGATTCAAGTCTATTGGTCTCATCTAATCTGGCTATAAGATCTGTTCTGTTTACCGGAAATATACAGCAACTGGTAGCAGTGTTGTTGTCCCGAACGAGAGTCCATATAACCCAACCTAAAAGTGTACGTATTGCATGAGGGCTTCCACGAGGACCGACTACTACATCTATCGGGCTATATGCGTCGGGAATATTGTTTCCAATCAAAAGGCTTATGTTTGCATGTGGTAGTTCTGGAACATCTATTTCTTGTAGATGATCCCATCGGGAGAGATCTTGATTCGTAGGAATATGTGACTTATCGACAGGTATCCGATCCTTGGTGTACAAAGTTTCTAGAGTAATTGGGCTACGGAAATTCAAGTCTCCAATCTCCATATGTTTCAAAATATTTGTTGTGATTGTACAGGGTTCAGCCATTGTATCCAGATTGATCTTCATCTTTGATCCTTGGGCACCCAGTTGATCCATCAAGGCTTCCGTACAAAACGAAAGAATAGATCCCGGATCCAAGAAGGCATAGGTTTCTATTTCCTTAAGACTGTCGTGCATCCTGACTTTGACGGGAACGATCGCCATTGTGCAGACTCCATCTCCATTCTCTGTCCTTAGATTGAGGGGATTGTTGGAATTAGAATAAGCTTTGAGTGAAGACTCTTTATCGTCTATTTCTTTAACATCCGGTTTAGAATCTGGGTAATTTGGTTTTCTTTCAGTGTGCATGGAAGTTGGATGTTTCCCTTGACAAACCGAACAGGATACTTTAGACTTGCATTGTGACCTCATGTGACCTTTTCGAAAGCATGAGTAACACATACCTCTGGATTTTAAGTGCTTTATTCTATCGGCGATATTCAGAGATTTGAACTTTCGACAATCATGGAAGGCGTGTGTAGTTACCTGGCAATATTCACAGTTCTCTTTTGGGTCACTATAAAACTTTGCTGCAGTGGGAACACTTGACAAATTGGTTTTCTTTGATGATGAATCAGTTGCATTTGTAATGCTGAATACAGTCCGATTTCGTGGTGGAGGCTGATTTGAGCGGTTTGAGTTAGCTAAAACAGAATCTGATAACATGGCTTCCCGTCCAAACGTCGGATCAATGGCTTTGGTAGCTTCGTATCTGACAAAGTCTGTCAAATGTTGAAAGTTTACTTCCTCGGATTTAATACGACATTGTTGGACGATGTTTCGCCATTTTTCATGACAATAGAAAGGTAGTTTCGCAACGAGCTTCCGTAGATTGTCTGGATACTCTAACACACGCACAGCGGCTACATGTTTAACAGCATGATTACACTCGGCGAGGAAGATTGCATAATCATCCAAACCATTGGCATTATCAGTCTTAATTGCTGGCCATGCAAGTGCTCGTTTTACGAAAGCGTTGGCTACCACATCCTGTCTTCCATATCTATATTCCAATTCTTGCATTGCAGCTTTGTACCCTGTTTGGGTATCCATATAACTGTATCCGGAAACAATTCCATGGGCTTCGCCTATCGTAAACTGTTCTAAGTATGCCAGCTTTTCATCCTCAGAGTCTGCGTTAGAAACAATTTTATTTTGAAATTGTCTTTGAAATTTCCTGAATTCTAAAACATCACCGGAAAACTTTTGTAGTTCAGGAACAGGCTTCCGTGGTTGCCGTACAACAGAGTGCATGACATCGCTCTGATTGTTTTCATGGGGACTGGCTAAGCTGGTCAGATGTGGACAAAGGGAGGTAACCGGGACAGGTACTTGTCCGGCTTTGTTGGGAAGTGACATATCGGGAAAGAAAGTATTCCTGGGAACACAGACATCCGAGTCCGATATATCTTGATCAACGTTATGGGATATATAACGTTCTGTGGTAAGATTAGCAGATATCGGTACAAATGATTGACAGGTAGGGTTTAACTGATGCACATCATCTGATGGTGTCACATCACACGTGTTAGCATATACAATATCTTTCTGCTCTTCGGTAATGTTTGAGGAAATAGGGTTTATTATGTCACATTCATTTTCTTTACTATCTAGTTCTAGTCTCTGAAACTCATATAATACTTTAGTCTTAGCATTGACCACAGTTAACTCTGTATTTAAGTCCAGCTCTTCGGATTCAAATTTCAATTTTAAGTTGGCCATTTCTAACTGATGTTTCTTTTTAGCTGCCGACGATCTTGTCAGTTTTTAACAACGTCAGTCAGCTTTATTGATACTAATTTGATCTGTCTATACTCTGTCCTAAGAGCTTTGAATTTCAATTCAATATTATATTTTAAACCTTTGGTTGTTGGAGTCCTTGTTTTAGACTGTATAGTTACATTATCTGTAGTTTCACTGGGGAATTGGGCACCCCCTTCTAGACCCTCTTTCAAAACATATTGTCTTTCTTTGCTGACTTCTGATTTTGAGTCCATTGTGACATGCCTCAATCGTCAATTTAATATAGAATCCAAACAAGTTAACTCGCCAATACGGTGAATCTATATTGTTTATTATGAATATAACAGTTCAATGTGTACATATATTTAT
>JAQQZZ010130116.1:0-13855 GCA_030265115.1 Mopalia vespertina | reverse complement strand
TTTTTTCTTAAAGACGTCTCTTCTTATAAATACCCCCCCCCCCCCCCCCCAAACAATCAAACAAATACACAGTGAAGTTGAGGGTAGCTAAAAGTTAAAACCAGCTTCTAGAATCTGAGTTTACCCTGAATAGTTCTCTTCTGAACTGGCAAAGACTATAATCTCAAAGACAATCTTCTGGAATCAGAATAGACCATTAGGTGTCTTCTGGTTTGTCAAATTGTCAGCACTATTGCAGCATGTTCAGGTAACATTGGTGGAAGATTTAATGATTCATTCTGTCTCCTCAAATGTTACCCTTAAGGAGTCCTATCAACCTAATAGGATAATCAGTGTGATTCAAGAGATTGAGGAACTATTCTAGAATAAGAAGAGGTGTTATGAACATATCAGGTGAGCTTCTAAACCAAATGGTTGACACATGTTCCTTGGCGAAACGTGACTTCCGACCCTAATACAGCTGTGCCTTTTATGCCTACACAAGGCTGCTGAGAAATAGTAGATGTACATGTCATAATACAAACTTTTTTGAGAAATTTGACGAAATTTACAGTTTAGTGTGTAAACTTTTTGTAAGTACTATAATCATCAATCCATCGTTGCCAAGAGCAAGCTAGGCCTAGAAACCTTCATCACAAGGATCCATCTAAAACACTACTCTGAGGTGTATTTGTTCTATTCAAATATCAGTATGATTCCAACTGCCACTTTGAAAAAGAAACCAAATTAATGACATCATATCACATCATAAACCCTCTATGCCTTTATGTTAGTTAGTTTGATTGGTGTCTTACTCATTACATAAGGTTACACGAGTGAAGGGAAACACCCTTGGTATCTCAGCCCAAAAAGTGAAGGGAAACACCCTTGGCATCTCAGCCCTATGAGTGTAGGGAAACACCCTTGGAATCTCTGGCAACAAACCCTCACAAAGAATGACACAAAATCAACTGTATTATATGTTTGCCTAAGACACTATTGGAAATAATGTCTGTATCTGTATTTGGTGCTTGTACTTAGAATTGTCTGACATAAAAATTGTCAAACAGCTTCACTTATTCACTGCTGTTTTTATTCGATGCTCAAGGCTATTTCACTTAAAGGGGCAACAGTTTATACTTCAACAGCTAATAGCCGCCACATCACAATAATCAAATGTAAAGTGTTTGCAACAATAATAATCTTTCACTGCTAAGAAAAGACAGTCGGATTATACTCCTAACATACTGCCCTTGACCAGAGGTAAAACAAGGAATAAATAAAAAAATAAACTGTCAATGGTTATTTGGAAAGTAAAACTTATTTATAACATAAACATCATTAGGCTGTTTATTCTTACAACAATTTGTGGCCTTTCTTGTCTTTGAGAAAGCCCAATAAAACTTGAGCAAGGATATAATATGGGAGTTTATGAACTGCCCAGTCTATTAAGCATCAAGGCCGGGGCATCAAGAAGGGGGACCCTAATGGACAGGATACCTGGGGGGCAATCCCAGACCTAAATCATATACACAAACATTTATCAGCACATTGTACCTAACTATCATTCATATTTTAACCTAAAATAAATATCACTTCTGACAATGTCACTGACCCTCTTAAAACTGATTATTTCAAACTCTTTACAGAAAATATTGTATTACCATAATCTTCAGAGGGTCTCTCTGAGCTGTGGTTTAGGTCAGGACAGAGTTAACAACGACCACAGACCAAGGCCACAAAGGCTGGTATGGAAATAACAAGTAAACCGTATCCTCTCACTCAAAAACTTTATAACACATTATATCTCGATAAGCTTTTCATACAATATATGAATACACATAAAAAACTCCAACTATTTTTATTAATATAGTACAGTTGTTGTCAAACCATATATTTGTATCAGATAATAAAAAGAAAGAAACACAATAACATGATTACTGTCTTATTCAATATATATTCAATTCAAAGTAACAAAAATTGAACGTTTGTTTACTTGGTATATCTGTAATTAGGATTTTCTCACACTGCATCCAATAACTACCCTCCAGAGCTATTGATTATTGTATCGTTATATAGTCAACACTAGTAATATTATAGAACAGTAAATAAAGATTTGACATCTCACTTTTGGTGTAACAGTTTGTTCTTAATTGGAAGGTGAAGATGACGTCATGTAGTTTGATGCAAGAAGACTTTAAAATACCGCCCCTGTTGTTGTTGCTCTGTGGCATTCTCTAGAACTCATGTACAGCAAAGTATACATTTGACAGCCATTCCAAATTGTCAAGACAAAAATTAAACCACAATTAAAAAGTTCTGTAGTTTGATAAAAGATCTTCCAACTCTTGACAGTGTATTTTTTACATAGATCACTCTCACCTATTCCTATAGACAATCAGTCATCACTGGCTTGGAATTTTACTCAATATATAGAGTTATGTTTATTATAATACATAGCCTCTGTTGAATAACCTATATATCTCACTCATTTGATTAAGGTTTGTTGCCCCAAGTCTATGTAGCCAAAGTACCCTAAATCACCTAAAAATTCGTCCGTAAAATTGCTACTTTGGAAGCTATTTTAAAGGCTTGGAAATTGTGTCTGAGAGTCAGATGATTGATTTCCCAGTTAGAAAGCATCAAGATTTCTCAGAAAACATAAATTTGTCTGTTTACATGCTGTAATATTGTCACAACGAGCAAAAATGTAAGCATTGTTCATAAACGAAATTTTAGGTGATTTACAGTACTGGGCGTGTTAATATCAGTGGTGGGTACCTGCAGTGAGAGTTTCCAGTGAAAAGAACACCACCCCATCCAACAAACTAAAGCAGCTTTTTCTTTCTCATTTCAGTACGATGGAATCATTTTACCTGGGAAGTGAGATTATCACTGGATTTGGTTTCCGTGTAAAAAAAAAAAATTAAAAACAGAAAATAAACATCTGGGAAAGAAAAACGATTGCTTCTTTGAGTTATTATTTGTAATTTTGTATATAAAACTGTTATATCTATCTTCTACTGATGGTCCCTGCAACAATGTAGCTCGAGTCGACTTAAGTGTAGTGTTTTCGCTCATCCTTGGTGTGTACAGAAAGCTTTGTTGCCCTGGTACTGTCCGAGCTAAAGGGACAATATGTTCTGTTCTTATAGCTTCCTCAAATAGGGATGTTTTGAGTTATGACAACAGAGAGACATCCCTTTGCGAAATGACGTTGCCACTTAATGGTGAGGTAGGGCAGCCGGCTTATACTTTAACATTGTGGGTTGTTGGATTTTAGGAAAACAAAGCTTTGAAATTGTAACTTTTGCAGAAAATAATATTTAAAGCTATGGGAAAAGGATATTCATATGGTTTTATAAACTTTTACCTGTTAATTTGCAATATTCCCTATACCGCCCATGTTAAAAATGGTAGATTGGTCCTCCCTTGCCGTAAACCGAGAACTTTAGTTCGCAAAGGGACGTCACTCTGTTGTAACGTCATAACTGGAAAACCCCGTATTCCAATGATGCCTGTTATTTCATCCTGGGTTACTTACACACGCCAATATGCCTGCTATTGAACTATTTGCAAATGTCTTATGCTGTGAACAGGATCACTGGAACAATAATTCAGAGTTGGACTACGTTTTCTTTCCGTTGGTGCGAAGGAAAAGACTTAACACAATTTTGTCGGTCATGTTATGGTTTTACGCAAACATATTTTGTGAAAATCATACCTTGTACATAATTTGCCCTGGTTGTGTTCAAACTTCAGATTTAGCTTTATTCAACTCTTTATTACAATCAGAATAGTTGTTCCAGTGATTTATGGGGTGGTTTCTTTCACCCGTGTGGCTGGTACGCCGTAATAGGAGCATAAGTACGGCGTTAAACCGCAATCCAACAAACAAATCCGTGTACATGCACCCCACATAAAATCTGGGTAGTCTTTCAGCTTCTCGTAACGGGCAGTAGTTTTAACAAAAGTTTAACCAAATTTATTTTTAAAAAAACCCACTAGTTATCTTCCATCTCCAGAATGTTCTTATTCCATTCTTGAGCGTCTATCATATCATGTAGCCATAGAGATACAGAGTTTGAACACTCCTAATTGTGTAATTTTAAGTTTTTACACTTACCGACTTTTATGTGTTCCATTAACTACTGTCCAGTTACGTTTTGTATTCTGAACGCTGTGATACATTTGTTATTACAATTGCGACCTTAAATCATCCAGAATCCGCGTTTAAAAAAATGGAACATCACGGTCCAACTTTTTGTTGTCAAGCCACCATGTTCCTAGTCTTGCCCCGTCTTCCACAATGCATCATGCTACCCGAGATACCGCTGTAGGGCAATAACATGATAAGAAGCCTTCAAACTCAGTAGCTACCGATATTGTTAATATTTGAGTAATTAATAGTTAAGGCGGCGGGCAAGGTGTATTATTATATTACTATGGCGTGCGTCCAGCATACGGAACAGCGAGCCAGCTCTCAACAAGTATTATTTATGTGTTACCTGTAATTAGAGATAAAGGTCTTTTCAAAAATTTGTAAATGGTGGACCATGAAATGGTTCGTCGATTGTACTTACAGAGCACTTTTTGAAATAGTTTTGTTTTTATAATTTATTTTAAAAAATAAATAAAAAAATGTATATAAAAAATATATTTTTATTGTAGAGAAAGGAAATTTTCTTGCCTCGACCGGGTTCCGAAATACTGATAAATGATAACACTGGTATTTCTGCGAAAATATCGGACGGTCAGAATGCACGTTAGTTGTTGCTGATAACCCTGGATGTTATGAAAAAAAGAAAATCACGAATAAAAGAAACTCTCTAAAGCGCCTATAGCGGCTGTTATTATCTTATTGTATAACGAGTAATGCTTTATGCAAGCATAAGACCTACACTTAATAACATCACGAAATTATCGGGTTTTTTTTGTATGCTTTATTAATTATTCACCCTTTCTTTAAAAGGTATAGGGTATAAGTAATGACAGACTTAGGACCAGTTATTCCAATGTGTGTCTCTAAATTTATATCTAATAAACAATATCGAAAGGTTTTACCCTTTTGTACAGCATTAATATTGGCAGAGAAAGGTCATGCGGTTTCATGAACAATTGCACAAAATATGTTTGTTTGGACAAGAAATTCTGATCGCTTTAAAGTCAAGTTCATTTATAAATAGAAATAGCAAGCTTAAATGAAAACCTTTCAATTATTACATGTAAATATGCTTTTAAATCATGGAGTATTTATAAGATTTCAATGTTTACATTTTTGACTTCCGGCTGAATGGTCAGTTTTAAACATTTTTGTCGTGTATGGAAAGTTTACTTAACGGACAGAAATATGAGATTATTTAACGAAAAGCCTTCTAACACTGAATAACGTCTAAAAAACACTACCTGAAATTCATGTCATTCTGTATAACAGACAAAAATACCTCACTTTTGGGCGACCGGGCTTTTTAAAAAGGCTCACTTTATCTGACGAATAGTTACTTTCCAAATCAATATAACGTAAAGAGAAATACACGCCTCATAATTATGAAAGACTACTTAATTCGGGGCTACTTTTAAATATTTTTTATTAAATGAATATTTATTGATTTTAGCTAAGATCGCATCAAAAGTTAGCCAGCGAAAGCTCTTTTCGATTAAATATACAAGTATGAGTATACATATTTAAATGAATGCAGAGAGAAGAAAAAGTATGCCTTTAACCGTATTCGAAACTCTGAAACCTATTGTTCCACTGATAAGTCTAGTATAATACACAAGTACACTCTTAGAAATAATGCTTCTTTGCCGTTTCTTTAGAAAGGAGGTGGATTCTACATGGAACTAATAAGGCAAAATCGGTTCTTTGGTATAAAAAAAGAAAGGGAGAAATACGTGGAACAGTTGTTGTGAGGGTTCCATACAGAACCATCAAGGGTTCCATACAGAACCATCAAGGATTCCATACAGAACCATCAAGGGTTCCATACAGAACCATCAAGGATTCCATACAGAACCATCAAGGATTCCATACAGAACCATACAGGGTTCCACCAGAGCCATGGCTGACGAACCTTGAAGGGTTCCATTAGAGCCATATTTTTCTAAGAGTGTAGTGTAATTCCGAACACAGAGAACTTCACGTTTGCTTGACGTTTCGACACTTTTTTTTGTCATCATCAGGAGTGAATAAAATGGTCAACAATCAACCGTATATAGTTCGATATAGTACGGAGTACGGGGGCTTCCGATATATTGTGACCAAAATTCTATCCCTTGGTTTATATTTTTCTGGTAGAGAATGACAATTTTGCTGGTATCCACCGGGCGTGTTGCCAGCAGGGCTGGCAGTTTATATACACACAACGAATTATAATTGTTTGTTAGTTTGATTGAGGTGTAACGTCGTACTCAAGGGTATTTCACTTATATGACGACGGATTGTCCACTTCACTTTGTTCCTTGCCTAATCACGATTGAAAACCGAGAGAAAACCTCGTAAAAACCATCCCCGCGATTGCCGGAGCCACATCACGTGGCTCACTCATATACCTAAGGGTCGACAGACGGACTTGAGTCTGTGCACAGTAGCCTACATTGAAGTGGGATTAGTAAGCGAACCGCGGGCCCGAATTATAATTGACTCGTGTCACACTATACCTTTAAAATGTAGAGAAACACAATTTTGGATGCCACCATCGAAGGCTTGAACCATGCACCTTTTGTTTATCTTTTATCCGATGTTAGATTAACAGGATTAAATCCACTGTTTATATGTACTTTCACAAAGAGCAATTTTATATATTAACATATAGACATATTAATCGACATACATTTTGCATACCTCTGAGATGCAGCATTTCTGTTGATAAGGGAAAGGTCATCACCGTCCCGAATCTCTGGGTTTCCGCCTCTGGTGGCCAAAAGTAACCATTTGCGATTTGAATCTTGAGAACGTTTCCCAAAATGCATGCCATCATTTCGGTCCGCTTTTGACCCACGAAATCCCTTCTTTTCAACTCGATTTTCATTCGGGGATTGAGCCGGCTCAAAATTGTTTAAGAACAAAATCCCCTTCGGCACTTGAACCCCCTTGGACGGTGCGTCATCGTTTTCGAAAGATTGCGCCAGAGACAAGTGTAGCAAAAGCGTGGCGAAAATTATTCCAATTTGAAGGCTCATGTGCCCAACAAACAGTCGATTTACAAGAGACGTTGGAAATACTTTTAGGAACATATCCGTAAATTGTGGACCCGGTTTGATCAGAATCTGAAAATCACAGTCCGAAGTGTCGACAAGAGACGTTCGTACTTCTTTCTATCACATACGTCTTGTTTTACGGAGTTTATACCAAAAATCACATCGGAGTTGCACAACGTTGGCGGTTCGACAAACTCCCAAATGGTTTAAAACAATCTGCTAAAATCTCTCGCTCATCGTTGAATCTGACGTAGAGTTCCGAATTCTCTTCTAACTAAAACCGATTATCTTCAAATCGCCCTATTTGTCTGAAACAAGTCCAATTGTCAATCTAATCGTCAATCCATAATTAAAATGGGACGTCATTTTATTCGGTGGACACCATGTTAGGGGTAATTTTGCCTTCGGAAATAGTTAGAAAACAATTTAAACTGATAGACCAGTCATGCGCAAAGCTATAGGGACTTTCAGCGCATGCGCAATTCATCCATTACGCGATCGCCAATGGGTAGTTATTCGGGATTTCAGCGAGTAGCCAGAATGTAATGTACTTCGCGATAGACTCGTTAATTATTCAACCGAAACATCACATTAGGTTAAGTACCTAAGGGACATAACTCAATCACTTCGCCCTACCCAAATGATTTTCTAGACGTATTTCTAAACGTTTCCTCACCAACGGGCACTGGGGAAATTTAGGCAATTGGACTAAAGAGGTAGAATCGTTGAATGAAAGCTTCCATTTACTGAACTGCTGTAAAAATCAAGCCCTTTCGGGAATGTGGGACAAAATTGAATTAAATAATAAGCACCTGGGGAATTTCATAAATTCAGACATTTGTTAAACTTCCGCTTCCAGTCAGCGCATGTGCTAAAGCAAACGGTGTAGTTATATAACATATTGCTGCTTTACATTGTCATAGTTTTTTTTATCGCATACTGTATTGGGCCCGAAGGACTACATAGCCGCCATTTTAATCCTTTAATATGCATGCACTACTTCCAGGATCATGTCTGATGGACGAACAATCGTTGTTGTTGAAGTATACCGTTTTCCCGAAAAAGTGGGCTTGGAGGAGAAGCAGTTGTATAACTACACACATCGCTAATCTCAACCTAAACGGTCGTTAATACATTAAGGGTCCGAAGAGAGGATAGTTTAATCTATATTATAGAATTATCGACGAACTATTTATTTTAATCTTTTCCGAATGATTGTACATGTATACTAAATCTCGTTACATACATGTTACATATAAAATATTCCGTATATATACTGTGACCTGAATATTTATTGGTCTACGGGACATTTATTCTTCTCAAAAAGCGGTAATTTGCCTTACGCGGGTTGCAACCAAATATCACTACACAAAATGAAGCCTCGTTATGACTGAGCTGTCTGATCGACGAAGCTTTGAACCAAGAGGGCGTGATTTAGGCCTAATATATATATATTTTTTTTTCACAGAAGCTCGGACCCCAGTTGGATGGTTTTGAGGAAAACAATTGATCTAAGCCCAGTATGGTACAGACTATACGTAGGAACATTATAATTATATAATGTTGAAAAAGCCTTGGTTCTCAGGATTTCAAATATAGACATATGGTAAAGATCCAATAATAAATTTGAAACATATTGCAAATTTAATTACTGTCAACAACAACAAAAAATAGAGGATAATATCTACTATGTGTTGGTGCATACGATAGATATTTCATCGAGTGTGATGAGAAATTAGATATTTTCACGAGTGGCTGCTCATCGAGTGCGATGCGAAAATTGATATCTCATAACACTCGATGAAATATTCATCGTATCCATTAACAAAACAGTAGAGGTTCTTTTTTTTATTTTATAACGACCTCTGACATTCTGAAATCAGTTGATCAAATCGAGAAAAAACGCTCAGAGTTAAAACAAAAAAAAAAGGTTCCATCTACAGCGAAAATATCAAAAGTCATATTTTCAAAGAAGCGATACCACAAATATCAATATCTCATTGATATGATGTTTATTTCTCTGATTGCTTTCACTATCTTGTCGTTTGGTATATAATAAAGCACATTGTTTAGCTTTATCTCAGAGACTGTAATTTATGTAACATCACGAAAATTAGTTTATTTCGTAGAGAAGCCCTTGAACAGAAAAAGAATGCCTCGTGTTTTGCACGCTAAATGATTTTTAAAATAATTATTTTTTTAGAATGATTTCAGTGGATATTTTTGTCTCTCCGACCTAAGGAAATCATATAAAAATACAAAATAAATCTTACTTTATTTTAAAAATGTAGGCCAACATTTAAAATATACGCACTATTTTGATACCCATCCTGTCCTGTGGTGACCAGGTTTCCAGAAATAAGCAGCTTTCTACGTAGGATGTAGCAAAATCTGACGTGTCTGAAAAAGGCGTTCAAAGATTGGCCCAAAATCCAGTGTACAATTTGTGTAAGACCACGTGGCAGTCATATTCCAATGGATCTATGAGTTGGCAGTTATTGCAGAGGAATAAATAATTTGCTTTATTCATCTTCGAAACAAAACCTCAACATATGACAATTAAGCCCATGTATGTTAGGGTGCTTACCTTGCTGCGATAATCCCAATACCCCCCAACCCCTTGCTAATGACTCAATAATATGCTCTCCGAAAAACTCAATCAAAGGCTTACATTTAACTATCTGTAATTGGAATTTCGAAGGAATTTTTTCACTTTCATAAACTTTGAGTGTTTACTTTTAAATAAATAGGATTCAATTTGTTCCCAGTTTGAGCCTAAGGGCCACTTAAATGCAACAGGCTACAATATACACTGGTTTTGGGTTTGTGGTATTAGGTGTTGTGAACTTATACAGGGATTTCAGTTGGCTGACCATTCCACTGCGATATACATTGGATTGAGAAGGCTGGTTAAAATTCCCTTTACAGGGATTTGGGTTGGGAGGTAACACGCCGTCCGCGATAAGAAAATAGTTTGGATTTGTTAATAAAAGTTCACTAAAATCCACAGAATTGTTGTTTGAAGTCCACTGGCTATAGATCTACAACAGTAGCAATTTCACTTGTTGTAAGAGTTTAAGTTTTCACCCGATTCCTATGATCATTTGTCGGCGACATGGATTCTGACCATGTGATTTACGTTTTACCAGCTGGTTGTGAACCGACAAAGGGGCAGAGGGTAACAAAGATGGCGGGATGACTTTGATAGCTGGTTGCTAGAGAAAGTTTTGGATTACATGCAAGCAGTAAACGATGAATGTAGGGGAGCTCTCAAATCAGACCTTTGCGTTAATCAACTGACGTTTGTTAGGTTGTTTCCGTTTAAACAGATTTACTTTCGGTGTAGTTTGGATAAGAAAACAAAACACAATCCACAAAACAGCTTTTGACACAGCTGTACCGTCAATAGATAGCATACACTATATAATGACAGAACCTGGATCTAGCTGATTCAATTCCTCTGGGATATTCAAAGATTTGGCTTCGGTGATAAAATTCCGCCGCGACATTAAGCGTTTTGGGCTGGCAGACACAAGCAATCGTATTTTCCCGAGTTTCTAGTAGGCGATACTAAGACAACTCTCGTACGTCATGCCAGGCCATCGCGCATTAATTTCCGCCAATATTTGGAGCAAATAAAAAAGAAGTGCAAAACAAAATGGCCCGCGTGTATCTTGGAGTCAATCATTTTGTAACCATCAAGTACCATCTAGCTTTTTACTGTCTTACTAGGAAGTGACGAATGTGCTCTCCCTTGACAATAAACCAAAGGTGTATAAAATTTGAAAATAGGTTATGTAGTCAACATCAAATTGAACAATTTTATTCATTTAAATAACATTGTTTAACTTGTTAGTATCTTTATAATTTGTTTGTTTGTTTGATTTGGGTAACTGGTATCTTTAAAAAGGGAATTGGATTGATGTACAGCTGAATGACATCAAAGCATAGTCCCGGTGTATTTATACAGCTGTAATTTGTCTTGCTACGACCGCACAATTTACGATGTTTTAGCGGATATCACTATATGTAGACATTCAAAATGGCACTAGGTTTATGACCAAGCGAGAGTCAATGTCTCGACGAAGGATGTAGAATCGATTCTTGACAAACACACGTCAATGAACATGGTTTTTCGTAGACTGAAAAAACAATGTTCCGGCTTTTAGAATACTGTCGTACCATGTAGAGCCCATGCAAGAATTCAGACAATGTCAGTTTCTAATCTCTGATTGGTCAAATTCACAAAATGTACAATCTGCGTGATTATATGGTTTGTGGGCGGTATATAGCTACCAGCAATCCTACGGATATGTGGGCGGGGTTAAGTGCACATTTTCCACCGCCTATACAAAGCGTCTCGGCAAACATCAGGGGCATGAGCATCAGACTGCAATGTGGTTATTGATTTCGGACAACTATCTAAACGTTTAGCCAAATCAACAATTAAAATATTAACCCTGCGTTGTCAATTGCCAATACACGACGAATGACTGGTTAGGAAACTGGGCTGTTCGCTTAGTTCAATTGCAATGTGACAGGGACAGTAATGCGTACCTTTAACACGAACCAAGCAAACATAATAATGTGCGCCTATTGTCGCCTTACGTCCTTAAGTAATTGACCGTGAAATAATCAATAATTTGCCATTTAATATATTATGTGTTCATGTTCCGAAACACAATCAAAGTGTGTCAATTGAGAGCGGGAATATTTTTCGAGTTCATGGTTTATGTATGTATTGGTTAGAATTGGGAACTCATTCTACCGTGAGCCTCTGAGCTCAGTCGGTAGAGTGTTGGGCCTGTAACCCAAAAGTCCCTTGTTCGAATCCCGGTTGGGGCACGCAAATTTTTCTCTCTTCATTTATTCAATTAGATATTATAGATGACAACGGTATAAACCTGCATTTATATGTCAAGGGAAGTACTTATGGTAGACAGCAACTTTCCTACGATAGTCAAAAAACGGTTAGTAATGGAGTACCAGTTGGAACGTTACAAAAAACTGTCACCACCAGCGAACGATCTTTCCATCGCAGTTTAAATAACTACAGTTAAATAAATAAAAAAAATTCCTCAGCAACTCCACGTTCAGGACCCAGCATGCGGAGAGAAAGCTCGTAAATGTAAATGTTTTCGTAGAGTAGTTCCTGCTTTATTTTTTTTAATACAACCAAATTTGAGTGCTGGACAATATAACAACTACTGTTGAGCTAGTAAATTAATCAAGACTTAAAGTTAGTCATTATGAAAATGCTTTCGATTTGTTTTAATAACCATTTCTTATCGCGTTTGATTTGAGTGTAAATTCGGCATTTTATATACTGCCATGGAATTATCATTCGATAGGAGGACAGTTTTGTCTAGTTTCCTGCTAGAAGGCGTTTTGAATAAGTTCATTGAACAAGTTCTGTAAATGTGAAGCCCTCTGACTAAGGGCAGTTTGTTTGAAGAGTAACAATGCTGCCTTTACTTAGCACTGGAGGAAAATTATCTTCCCAACATTATGAAAACGCTTCACATCTTGGTTGTGCTAGTGTCAAATATTGTTGTAAAACACCGCCGTTATATAAGTAAAATACTCTTAGGCAAGGCGTAAAACACCAATCAATCAATGAAAATGTAGATCAGAAGTTTCTGATTATTGAAAAACGGCAGGTGAACTATATTTCTTACGACTAAACAAACTCAATTCATCTTATTTTGTCATTTGTACGAATATCTATAGCTGAACACACCCAAAACCATATTTAGTTTGATAGACATCCACAACAACACAGTTTATTTGCCCTCCGTCTAAAGTTCTACATTTCCAATGCCTTGGAATGTGATAGTGCAACAGATAGGTACCCAAAAGCAGTTCAAGAAAGTGTGTGAAAGTATGTGTACCGGTAGATTTGTGTGTGCTTTATACCATATTTCCAGCCGCCGTGTTAATATTTCAAATTGGCTGCCAACAAAAAAACATAATAAGGAATGAAACGCGTAGCATGGGTAAATAGTGTGTGAGAAAAATGGGAACGAAGATTTATCATTGTGTTCGTAGATTTTACTAAAAACTCATAACCTAAGTCTAGTTCAGCACTTTTCAAACAAACAATGCGCATCGACGATTTGCACAAAGGTACAGGGCCCGAGGCTGTTGTTTATATAGTGGTTAGTGTGTCTGCCTACTAATCCGACTTCGATGTTCCGTTCGACTCCGTCTGTCGACCATGGAGTATATGTTTTAAATCGTACGAGTCCGCGAAGTGTTTTGTTGCCATCTCTCCTGTGGTTAACATTAAACGATTTGCATAATATTATTGCTTCCGTTCATCGTCGAGATATCTGTACAGTCGAGTGATGTTTCCACATGCATTGTATAATAAACATATAACAATTTAACGTGTAATCGTATAGAGAGTGCTTGGTCGAATGTTCTTGCGGTACAATAAATGTTGCGTAGATTTCTCTATGGGTTGATTGATTGATAGATTGGTGTTTTACGCCACATTCGCCGGTATTTTCGCTATGCTATGGCGTCAAACTCTTTTATCCAAGGCTCTTTATTTAAAGAAAAATTTCAGTCAGACTCGGCCTTGGCAGTAAACCTAAAAAATTGAAACAAATCAACCGAAAAGGACGTACATAGGACTATGTGTTTAAAGCACTTTTTTGTGTGTGTTTTTGTG
>JAQQZZ010130115.1:9163-28297 GCA_030265115.1 Mopalia vespertina | reverse complement strand
TTTCCCATAATAACACCCCCCCCCCCCCTTGACAACATTTCGAGACTCCCATTCCCATTGCCTCGGCTAAATGTTCCCATTTGGGCAGGGTTTTGAGGTAATACCTAGGTGCTCCGGTCTTTACAGCAGTCTGGACATTGTTATTGTAGTGTTTTCTCATGACTCTTAACAACCAATTTATTATATCCAATATAAGCTATAGAATATTACTGTAAAATCAATCGTGATAATATCTAGAAACTGCCCTTAGAGACCTGAAGTGTGAGGCTATCATAGTTCTAAATGATTTTCATTTGCTGCTGTTCACTTAGCTAACGATTGCCTTCACCCCGTCACATATACAGTTTCTCTACATTTTTGTTTTTTTTATACAGCCGCACAGCGAACTAAGGGATATAACTATTCATGTCGTAGAACGTATTGCCCAATGCGAACGTTAAGCCAGTAATTAGTTAACGATACAAACCAGTGTAACTGATCAAGCAAACACAAACTACAAAATGTTGAGATATTCGTCATTATTATGTGCTTACTTTATGTCTGCTTTTTTTTTTAGCGAATAACTAACATATTCTATTAGAGTTATTTAACCGCTGCGAATGTAGGTTATACAATGGCAGAGCACTTGTAGGGAAACCCTTTGACACATTTTAATATATCTTATACTTTGAAGTTAACATAGCAATTGTGTTAAGTAAGTGAACTTCCAAAACGATAATACTGCGGCGTGCCTTGTAGTGAATACAAGCAAAAAGTTGGTCGTTTCAACTGAAGTAAAAACAAACACAACACGTGTGGTTCTTTAAGACTCCGGGTACATTCCTGACACCGTTGAGATAATCCGGGGTGATTTTACAAAACAACTGACGATAGAAGTCGAGGTCACTTTAACTAGCGAGGTGAAACGGTGGTAGTTGCCCACTTGGTGCCTTTTATCCAGTTTACCTGTGGGTCATTCAGGGGCACCTATTAAGCCAAGTACTCTTAGCAGTTTTGATCTTCGGCGGTGAGATAAACTATGGATGTCCGTGTCGGAACAAAGAAGCATATAACTAGACAAGTACATTTTACTACAATTTTTTTGCACAATTAGTTAATCTTTTCAGCCATTAGTTGAAAGGGGATGAGATGCAAGCCTTACCCGCTCACTTTACCTCATGTGGGTGATTGGGTGTTCGCGGTGCGCGTGGCCTGTAGTCCACGGTTTATCAGTCCGTCACAGTTTAACACTGCGATCAAACTTCAAGCATAGAGTCAGTCACGTCTTGAACACAAACAAAGCATCTCACATCTCGCGACTAATAGACATTAACACGTAGTTTAAAGGACCACACCTCAACATATACGGTATAAGATGTTCACCGAATTAACTCCAGACACAACACTGATGGAATCAAGTGGCGACTCAAAGACCCTGTACCGGATCTCATACAGGCGCACAACCCATACACAGTCACCCACGCTTACACACGTTTTACCAACTATCACTTATACTAAAAGCAGCATTTTGTCCTTATTTGTAATTTGACTGCGTCTTAACCATATAATTATTTTAAATGTTATAATTTGGACAGAAAATACACTTCCTAACAAAAAAAATATTGCATTTTTACGAGTAATTGGTGTGACAGCAGTTCGAGGTGTATCGCATTGTCAGAGACCTATGTTCTCCGTTCCAGTTTGTTCTGGTATTATGATGTATTCAGACTCTTCTCGGAGTTATATTCGCGACACAGACTAATATACGTAGTATTCCACAGACATGTTAGGTATCTACAACGCACAGGATGTAGTTGAATGTAAAAAGGTTTTTAACCTCGTTTGAATTGAGCCGGAAAAAAACATCCTCAATAATGCTGGAGAAAGGGTTACAGATATGCACACTACTTTGTGACTATGTGCGAATTGAAATAAAATTATACGAACAGTCAAGTGTATGCATCTGTAATCCTAGTCACCGGTTTAGTTATTATTGTGACAAAAGCGGTTGTATAAAGATATATTTCACTCATATACAAAGTTAGCCTCCACACAACCTAAATCAATTCATCAAAGCTACTTTTTGTCTGCATAAGTGTCTTTTATTAGCTCCGTTTATTACACATAACTATTTAGGAATTTCTCACATTTTAGCGTCAACTGTACAAATAATTATTTTAAATGCGTATATAACACATTCGATTGACTGTAAATAATTGAGACAGCTGAAATGTCCACAAGTCCTCTTTATTTATTTTTGGGAATCGCACTTTCCGTTTCCCAGAGAAATTCCTCTGAAAGACACCTCTATTCGGGAGTATTACAATACAATATTACCATGCCATAATTCGATCGAAAAATCAATAGACAAATGTTTTCTTTTGACAAATAGTACTCAGAGATGTAAATGTAAATTTAATTAACTGAGATGTATTTGTGCGCATGTGTTTTAAATTGATTTAATCGCGGTTGTTTGTCGTCTTTTATAAGGTATGTAAATGAGGGTTGGGCTGGTCTTTAATCTAAGCGAGCAGTTTGAATATGATTAAGGTTTGACAATCAAAATCAGACAACTCGATCCCCGTGTCGGGTCGCTTATAGGGGAACATCTGCACACATCAACCACTCTGATCTCAAATGATTGACAAACTCAATCTCATGTTAACCCCATCTTGTGAAAACACAAAGAAAACGGTTTGTCAGCACAGGCACGGAGGATATGAGACGGATTAGAAAGGTCCTCCCAAAGGGTGAGCAGGGTGGAAGAAACGACATGGTATGGCGAAGGACTATATGACATATATAGAAAGACACTACTAACATTATTTCAATTAATTGAACTAAAAATTAATAATATTTTAGTAGGCCTGATTAACATGTCTGTTTTTGTGGGAAAGCCGTGTCTGGATTCATACGGATCGTGGCAAAAACAATATTAAGTCGTTTTTGACCAACACAATTAGGCTTCCATTTCAGGCGACCGTCGCTGAAAATTCCATCTCTGGCTTTTTGTTACTTAAAAACCATATATTTATAGATATATTTATGTCAGTTCTGAAGTGGATTAGATGCTTGGCTAAATACATATACTAGAATATATTTAAATTAGGTCGATTAAACTGAATGTAGTTCGGATCAAACTCATAAGCAATGCGCCTGTTCTCGCCTTAAATATTCTAGAATAACGAAGCATATGGATATCTGTTCTTTAAAGAAAAAAATGTTTTAATGAAAAGAAAAGCTTACATGACTACAATTAAATTATTTATTATAATTTAAATTTAATACTTTTTAAATTACAAAGACTATTATCGCAACAATCACTATTCCATTAACTCTCTTTAAAAACATTTTAGCCGATATTCTATGTGAAATGTTAGAAAACAAAATTTATCGCAGTAACCTATGGAGGTGTCCAATTTGTCCTTTTCCGTATTCACGGTAAGAGAAATCTACTTATAGTTTACGATATTTCGCCCCTTTCCGGTCCTATGAACAAAGAAACACACAGGTTTGTTGAATGAAATATTATATTATAATAACAATTTTTGTGATATACACCTTTATATAAAACACAATATATTTATATGTAAATAAAGATAATTGATATCGTTGCATATGCATAACTTAAAGATTTTTAAAAATGAGACTCGGCGTGTTTGGACATCTTAACGTTCCGCACAATGAGGTACAGTGTACAAAAGAGACATAACAAATTCCCGCAAATAAACAGCAGCTTAAGTCAACGAGGAAGAAACATTATCAATACTTTTTGATCAAAACTTAAGTGAAATGGATTTTAGTAAATATAAAATTGATTTAATTAAGATTGAAGTTGTTTTGTTAATGAGATCAGGCATTACCATGTGGTCTATATTATAGCACAGAGACAGTAGTTCAAAATCATGACACTAAAATCACAATTTGAAGACAGTGAACCTCCTAAAGGTTGACATCACGTGGTGTCATGAGTAGTGTAAAGTTTAATGTCCAATAGCGACAGAGAATGCGTTGATGAGATATATTAATCGACCAGAATGGCTTTTCAATGACGATTGTTATGGCTATATTTCATACACATGGAGGTATATATTTTTGCCGATTGCCCAGTGTACAGTTACTTATGCCTTGTCTCCATACTTTTCATTTTCAGTTTAAATAAACAAGATCCTCCCAATGTACACTTTATACATATTTACACTAATAATAAAACATATTTGAATACTGTCATAGTGTCTGGTTGCCCATGGGTCGTACGGTCTTTTCTAACTGTTGATGTTGACTCCGTATAGCCATTCTGTTTACATGAACAGGGATAGGCACTACTATTTTCGGTTTATTGCAAGATTGTTCTCCAATATGGCGTCCGTGAACTATTCCGGCTTTTACTCTCTTCCATTTAGCACGACGATTCTGGAACCAGATTTTAACCTGAACTTCACTGAGTTTAAGATTCTGTGCAATTTGAGATCGTTCTGTAAGAGATAGATATTTTTTACTGTGAAATTCCTTTTCTAGTTCTAATAATTGTTCGCTGGTAAAGGCTGTCCTTCTCCGTCGTGTTTTTCCAGCTGGGGATGTCGATAAAGGACAGCCAGAATTTATTCCGAATTCTCCGTTATGATCATCCTCATCACAGTCGTCTTCCATGTTGATGTTGTTAGAATCTTTGTCCGGGTAATCCGGGTTATTATCCACACAAATTTCTAATGGTTCCGGCGACCCGTGTTGTGTCCTGTCCTCCCTTGAAACATGGTTGGCAGGGTGGATACTGGAAGATTGGCGGCGGGAAAGGGCAGAGTTGTCTGTTGTGTTGTGAGAGAGGAGTACCGGACTCCCTTTACCTTCCACATCTATAGAACTATCTAAGTCATCGCTGTCTAGCCGATCAGAACGCCCACCTGAAACACACAGAAACAGAGATTACAGAATGATTGATATTTAAAAAAATTACATACAAAATATCAAATTGATAGATATAACAAAAATAAGAATTTTTACATGCGCCATGCAAGTTTGTTTTCCGAATAAAGTTTTAATTTATTCTCAGTTAAAGTGAAAGAAACAGTTATATCGCAAATAATCGTCAAATTTAAACTTGGCCAATGAGCCATATCATTAAATAACCACGAAATGTTTTGTTTATACCATTTATTAAATTCCTTAATTTTCTCTTACGTTAGTACATTAAAATAATAATATATCAAGACAATCCTATTTATACACGTAGGTATAAAATCTGGTTGCCCACAAATAAGCAAAAAAGATTTTTAAATTTATTTTAAAAAAATGTCTTTGTGGGAGATTTATTCAGACTGAGATTGCCAAAATGTAATTATTTTTCCAAATGTAGGCCATATACCAAAGTGAGGTAGTAAGTAAGCCCCGCACGCAAACCCAATTGTTGAAATCCTAATTCACAGTGAAAATAGGTTTGCTCATAAATGACATAAAGTGAGTTGACAAACAAGAAATGGTTTGACAAATGAGTAATAAATGTAGTCGTTGTACGGTAGAAATAGACAATGTATATTGTAATAAGAGTGGATATATATGAACAGAATAGTTTGATAAATGGCTAAACACTTAACACCTTTACAAGACGGATCCTGTCGGGTTTCCGATCTACAGCCTACAATTTATACACGCAAAGTAATATTTCATTTTGAGGAGGTTTTCTATTAGAATAGTGAAGCCCCTAAATCAGTGAGTGTCATCGACTTGGCCACAGGCTAACATAAAGAGGACTGGTCTACCCAAAATGTTACATGTTAAACAATCTATGCTGGGTAACTGAGATCGTCTTCCACAGATTTTCTGCTTACATGGACAGGCGAGTTGAATAGGACTTTTCAAACGCGGAATGGGTTATAAAAAAAGGAGCAGCTTACAAAGAAAATAGTTTTTCATCCCCGTGGGTGTAAAGAGTAATTAGAGAGAGTCTGTCATTGATAGATCGCCTGTCCTTTCTCCCTCAGAGCTAGGGTAATAAAGGGGCTATGACGGGCCGGGTTTCTCGAAGTTCTAACACACAACCAGCCAGCTCCATTTCACCCTACGGTCTCGAGGCTCGCTACACGGACCACCGTCAAAAACAATTTGACTTTTATTATCACCACTCGTTAATCACATTAATCGTTTAATAGTTAACCTCCAGCGGTGTAAACCTACTAAAGCTCGTGGCCAAAGTGATATTATCGGACCGAGACATACTCCTGCTATTTAAAGTGACATCCAATCAACACAGCTAAACATAGCAGATGTTCACAAATTAGTCTACTCTCAAATCTTTTTTTTTTAAAAAGCACATGTCCATATAAAAAACAAAAATATATCACATGTTCGACTTGGTTTGTATACCGCATCTAAAACACATATAAATAATTCTGTACTATATTGAAGGGCACTGTCAACCCTATATGAGTTAATATTATTTTTGTATACATACAGTTTAAATTTGTACATAAAAGCGTATACATGTCTAACGTGTGAGCCTTAAGTAGTCTACACGGAAACTATTACACCACAAACCAACAACCAGACTAGTTTAATTGAATAGTTTGGATTGGCCACATGCATTAACTTTACTACAGTACACAGTAAGAAAAGAAACAGTGCAATATTACCTAGAATTATTAAAATGATACCGCTTTAAACTTGTGATGAAATGTGCATTTCAGTTGAATACTTTTAATTTTATCTGTGCTAGACAAGCATTTAAAAATTTCAATGTATTTGATCTTGTTTTGATTTGAGGGCTAAATTTGCGAGATACGTTCTTAAAAGTCTTGCAACGATTTTATAATTATTAGGGGAAAGAGAGCTTTTTATTATTGAATATTTATTATTGCGATAATCTGATAAAGTACTTATTTTAAAGTTGTTAAAAATATTCAATACATTACGTAAACTATTGTCAATTGCTGATACAAGTAGTAGCTTTATTAAATATTATTGATGAATTTTGGAACATACGATTTCAAGATCGATTACAATATAACTTTCAACAGTATATATTGGCTAATCATAATTTGTTAGACGCTATGAAACTATTTTTTTAAATAATAAAGTTCCATCATCGACAAGTTTAGAATTTGTAATAAATTTATATATTTGCAAAAATAGTCATAAAATCAAACACAGTTACGAGTAATATTAAAATCAAAAAGATGATTTATAGCCCCTGTGACCGTGCTGTATGTAGCTACAGAGTTTGAACGGACGATACCGTGTAATCGCTCTGCTTCAGAGTTCGATGCAAAGCTCAAAACTTGAATTTAGTAGACTTGTCGGCTTAGTACAGGTTAAATACCTCCATCAAATCAAAATTTGTATCTTTTACGAGGCAGCCATACTCATTCTGTGTGTAAAAGATGGAAGTTGCTGGCTCTTCTGTTAAACTTGTACGTCAACATTCACGGCGAATTATAGAAAAAGGCGGGTTGGCAAAGTACTTGAACAGTATTTCCGCATTTTTAACAAGGCTAATGGGCGATGTTAGCGAACAGTCAAGGCTTCTATGGTGATTCCGTGTATCTCAGTTGGTCAGGTATATTGGTTTTGTCAGTCAAACGTATGGGGTTCGATCACCTAAAGAACCATGTATATTTGTATTTACAGTAACTACAATAATGTCTACAAAGTTGTATTACTTAGCAGGATATAAACTGGCATGCATAATGAAACTTGGTTTTATTTGGGGATATTCACGAATATTATTTAAACATCAATAAGGTGGAGTTTGTAACCAAGAAAATCTAAGATAAGTTGTATATTTTAACTAACCAGCTCGGTTAAAAGCGTTACCATCAACATAACACGGGCGCATGATTTGGGGGGTCATGATTCAAAGTTATTCTAATCATATTTAGAAGTATATTTCTGTGAATTACTAAGTATGACCTAAGTATGTAGATAATATACCGTTTGTCATTTCACTGAGATACTATTTTCACCAGCCGAGGTGACCGTATAGTGTGTCAGCTAGATTCGGCTGATCCCGGTTTCTTATCGTGTGTATGGTAATAAGTAAATGTCACCTGGACACCTTTTAGTGATAATCTATGTTCGAGTCTAATGGTGTATTATCAATCATTTGACTCTCACTGTATAATTACATGCAATGGTCGCATTCCATGAGTAGTAACAAACAGTTGAGAACGACACTTAAACACTTTGAAATCGGAATGGAAAAGGCTTTATAGAGCGGAAGAAAAACTCTTCAGAGATTTGGAGATTTTTGTCCAATTGTAAGTCAGAATAAGAATGCGACTTCATACGGTTTGTTAATTTACGGGAATGTCTAAATTGAGACAGTATAAAGGAAACGTTAGTACAGATAGAACACCAGTAATGTCTTTTGAGCTCTACCGCCGTTTATACAGTAGAAATATTTACATGTAAAGAAACTGGCAATTACCATGCGTTTACATGGGACACATGTTTCAAGCCTGTTACATCTGAAGTAATTGATTTCAATGGAAAGTGTTGGACTTTTTGGGAGTTAATTATCAGCTAACTTATCACGCTATGTCTTTAATTAACTGGACAGAAAAAAAACACTGAGTAATGAAGCAGTTAGGGTATAACTGTTCCTGCCACCATGAGCTGTCGACCACCCATGTGACAGCCAGCAAACTCTGACATCTGCACCTCTGGCAAAGTTAAGAAAAAACTGTTTTCTTTCCTTCCACAGTTTAACTCGGATTGGAGTCTACGGGGAGAGTATGACCAGAGTTGCTGATTGAGATGTGCCGCTGTTAAGGGCTGATTGGAACAGCAGGTCCCCCGACCACGTCACGAAACATCCCTGTACACATACTAATTAGGGACAGTTTACTATTTTGGGGAAATATGTAAAAATGCTTCGTCAATTTTCGTAAAATTTTACATTATTTTCAGATTCGAGGCTGCAGCCCAAAGTGACGTATTACTTCTTGGAATCACTCGTGATTGCATTTAGAAAACTGTATTGCTTCATTTAGGAAGTATCTAACTTTTGTTACTTTTGGGCGATGGGAATTTAAAAGCTCAGATGCCTAAAAAATAAAACCCTAAAATTATACTTCTAATAAATACTCGGAAAATAACACCTATAATGAAGTAAATGAACAGAAACGCGCAACATCAACTAAACAATTTATATATCCAGAAATTTGTTTCTGGGAGTTTATATAGAACATGAGATGATTCATCGATTTTAATTAATCTACATCCCTGTGTCAATGTGATTGCTTGTAGAAATATATACTGAATTGACAGGTTGATGTAAACCTCTTAACAAGAAACATTTTGAATTTACTAAATTGTCTTCTTCAAAATAATTAATATTTTATATCATTGGGATATTGTCTAAATATAAGCATTTTAACGATTACATATATCGTTGTCACATTACGACTTAAAGAAAACTAGTGACTTTGTCTGAAGCAATTTATCCAGTATGTAGCTATGTGTGACACTTAAAATGTGGGCCAAACACCAGTCATATTGATAAATATCAACTTTATTTAACCGCATATGCAATCGATCTGAACATTTGGATTATCCAAAATCCCTCATTTCTGGGTGACTGGAAGGAATATTGCTCCAATAGATCCTAATATGTACATTTTGTGTTCACCTAGGGTCTTATTACATGTCATTTGTGTCCTAGACGTACAGTTATTTATTTTTCCAGATTCATATAAGAAAATTTGCATTAGTTAGTGTGCGTGTATTTTGAAAATATGAGATATCAAGAACAATTTTGGATATAAACATATTTAATTACGCAGATTTTAGTAACTTTGTTTAGATAAATAAAACTGTAAGCATTTTAATAAGTATGTCAATTATTTAATATATATTTAGGTTGTGCTCCGAATACCAGTCTGTTACGCAACTTCTATTTATTTATTTATTTATTTCATATTTTAGCGATTTGGTATAAAGCAAGTAAGTTTCGAACACTTAAATTGTATAAGAACTAGATAAATAGTTATTGCTGGGGACATACATCGATTTTATTTAATCGAAATCCCAGTGTCAGTGTAGTTAAATATTAGAAATATATATTGTTAACTACTTATAGTTGATGTTCTGTGGCAGTGGTTGACAGTGATGGACATATTATATCAGAAGTGTTAATACAGTTAGTAGTTTATCAAAGCCATTCGTACATTCTGTGCCTATCTAAAATGGTTACGCAAATATGTTGTAACCCACAAGATTGATTTAAGCTTTACTAATACAATGGATTTGACCGAAATTATTGTCTACTTTCTCAGATTAGTGAGTGTAATCGTTCCAGTGAAACAACGAGCGTTTCTTCACAATTCATATTGTCCCTTGACATGACAGCAATACTCTCTATTGTACAATTCTCTATTTAATTAGAGTTTGTGAACATGACTACATGTACGTTTTTCAACAAACCCGTGCTGATAGAATGTAATGTGTTATGGCTGTAACCTGATCCACTGGATTCAACACGGAAACTATGTGGATATAGAGATTATAATGGGAACATTTACCTGATCGTGGCGGCGATAAGAGACTCGATGACCGCCGGTTACGGTGATGATCAACACTGCCTGGTCTGGTGACACTTTCGGAGGGAGATCTACTACCCTGGCTGCCGTCCCGTGACAGAGGCCGCCCGAATAAGTCTTTTCCTGATTGTTGGATACTAGAGGGAGGGGAGTGGGAATGTATTAAAGGGTGAGGTCGTCCTGGACTTCCCCTCGGTAGCAGTCCGACACCAGTACTTAAGTGAGCCGGAGAATGATGGTGGCTGTGTGCAGGCACAGGTAAATGAGGGGCACAGTGTCCGAATCCAGATACTGGAAGTCCACCGTGAAAGGACGGCGAAATAGTACTGGTTGAGAGTCCATGGGCGGCGGAGGCTGCCATCTGTGCTTGTGCTAGAAGTGGCGGTAATCCGAGGCCATGAAGTTCAGAAAAGGCCGGGTTAGTTAATAACCCATGCTGTTGAGACGGTAAGAACATATAACCATTGTAAAGGAGGGGTGCAAACCGAGGCTGGGGTGCCATCAGAGACTCGATAGAAAAAGATGACAGTCCTGGTCTATGCATACCCTTCTTTAACCAGGGACTGAAGATATCAGTGTCTGGGTGACTACCTCTCGTCTCAGGCCCTAACATCTGGCTGCCCTTATCCTCACTTAAACGTTAAGTTAATATCCACTGAAGTTGTATTGTGAGAGAGACGTGTTAGTTATAATCGGTGTGGACTGCTCGCTCTCTGTGACATAGTAAAACTACACTGCTGTGCTCTACCCAGAGACAATACAGACCTCAAGTGGTCACCGTAAGTAGTTCCTCGCTGAAATAAAGCCGACTGAGTAAGCGATAGTGATATTATCAAACAACACGTAAATTGCTGGGTGGGTCTTGTAGTCGCATCCATCATGTTTTAGTTACACTCCCAGTGCTTCTTTCAGCTGTCAAATCGTGAGCTGTTGTCGTCACGTGGGATACACTTATCGCAATTTGATTGGCCAATCGGTGACCGTTTGACCGAGGGGTGATAACTTTCAAACACGGTAGCAGCTACAGGAGCTCTCATTGGATGGCTTCTCCACAGAAGACAACCCATCAAACGGGCTAATCAAAAGCTAACAAAGATAGTTAACAACCAAATTATTTCTACACTTACTGAACGGGGGCCATTTTGTCGGGTTTCACTTCCTTCCTGGCTTGTAAGAGCTGGCTGCGTTCGTCTTTAACAGTATTTTACCTCGAAGGGGGTCCCATTTGCGATGACATAATTTGCAATAAGAGCCGTTCTATACCACGCAGAATTACCATTCGTTATACTAGGACAGGTCACATTTGGTTATTTTCTAAATATTAAATATATATTCAATTCATATATTTGCGTTAATCTGCATTTATTGAAACAAGAAATCAACTAAAAATTAATTTAAAATTATTTTGAATTACTAAACACGATATTTATGCTCATTTTAAACTCACAAATGGATTTTCATTTTTTATGTTAATTTTGCTTGATTAGGATACAGATAAACAATTTCATTAAGATATATACTATTAACAAAAAATCAGAAAACATATAACTAATTGTTTAAATTTACATTTAATAGTAAGTACCTGATTTTGATGATGATAATAATAATAATAATAGATTAATGCTAACCGAGTAATCAGTAGAGGTATATAATTTATTCTACCCCCCCGTATTAAAGATTTAGGTATTTGCAAATGACACTGATATCTTTTAAAATATTTACGAGTCAATCAGTTTCCAGATATTTGATCATATATATTGATTATTTTCCGCTCCAAAAGACCAGAAAGTAAAATGCTTTTAACGCCTCAATGTGATTAAATTGGTTCACCTTTTTGTTTTATTGTGAACGGAGCGCAAATGTCGTGAAACATGTTGCCTTGCCATTGCTATTATAGGCCTTCAGCTGCTGTTCTCACATGGTCCACATGAGTATTTTTTGCTGGGTTGTCATAAAGAAGGTTCTTGTTTATTTTTTTTTAAATGGCCTTACCTACAAAATAAAATACATCCTCATTGTTGCTCACGTGCATGTATGGTGGTAAGCGCTATATACATGTACTTGAAAATGTAAATTGAATGTTTATTTTATTTTTTATTTAATAAATTCAGATTTCTTGAACGAATAAATTACGTTTCTTTCTATACTTTAGTATTTTTTATAATCATCGGCAGAAATTCTGGAATAAATTAAGGAAACTTAATGTGCAAATTAATGTGGCAGTTTGTTGACATTTTAATTGTATAACTGTTTGTAAGGATCCTACGTCTTAGATACTTTAGATTTGCATACTATATGTATATACTTCATTTTTTTAATTTTATTTCCTTTCCAATTAGTTTATATAGTTGTAAATTTAAAAAAAAGTAATTTTCAATGAGCATTTAATTTAATTGTGATTTCAGTCTCTGTTTTAATAACCATCTTCAAGAATGTTTGTTGTATTAAAATTAAGGTCTTTATTATTTATTTATGTTTTGGTTTTATCGCTACAGGTTTCGTGATTAACTATCAGCTAATATGTTGGATACAAATTGAAGTAATTAAAAGAAATGCTAAGATGTTTTATATTAGAATCAACATTCAATGTTGTATATAGATTTTATAAAGCTGTAGTATTTCGAATTGATATTAATTTAAAGAAAATTATTTGAACTACCTAATGACAATTTGTGAAGATAAATTTCAGTTTTTTTTATTTTCCTTTCTGCTGTGTTATACAAGCGTTGCGAGGAGGGTTGTATTGCCTATTTACATTATTTTCGCTATAATTGCGAAATTTGTTGGAAATACCAAGAACGAGATAGATGTAAGACGATGATTTAGTTATGATTTGGTTGGAAAATGCTTCATATTTTCTACACGCACTTGCCGGCCATCCGTGTTCATCCGGGTCTGAAAACATGTGTCCATCAACAAGAACAAGGTACAAGTCGGTCATTCTCCCAATCAAAATATAGTTAAGCCTTTTTGTCTTGATTGGCAACTCTGAAAGCACAGCAGTTCCACATTGTCAAGTCCAGCAAAGTAATGTAATAAAGAGTTACGGTAAAAAAGTGAGGTGTCATTTTCGGATGTTGAATAACCAACAGCTTCTAAGCTTTATATAGAGCTTGTTTTGTCCACTATAAGTTATAATTTACGTTGTTAATTTGAAAATTACGCAATACAGCAACATATGCATGCCGTTGAAGTTTGGCTTTGAAAAAGTTTAGAGGCATGAAGAGGGGTTGTATAGTAATCGTTCCCCTTGGTCAGTTTACCATTTCCAGGCGAGATAGACAAGTCCTTTTTTCACAGTTACTCCCTCTGCCGATTATTAACTGTAGCTTAAAGGTAGCGCTTTTGTTAAAAACAGAATTCGATTCCAAAGAGTTGTAATGAGACCGCTGTTCAAATGAAAACTGAAAATGGCCATAGGCAAGGATACAATAGAAGTGAAAATGAAGGGTTTTGTGTGTCTATTGAATGGACAATAGATAAATTGTCGAGGTGCTGTGTGGTCATCTGGTCTCCGTACAGCCAATATACGACAGCAACTAGCCTCTCAACCTAAACCAATTACCACTGACAATGACTGATATTGATAGCACCACTCCGTTCTAGTCAAGTTTATCTTGTGGGGGGTTAAGTCAGGCTCCAGTGACACCACACAAAAGAAAAGGAGAAAATTCGTGGCAGATTCTGTGTGTTGTGTTGGCAGCAATGGTTTTACGATGCGTGTGCAATGTCGTCGGTTTTAGGCTTGGTTGGTTGTGTACTGAAGCTACCACGATGGTTATTAGTGACCAGTGTCTAGGCAATGGGCGATTTCCGCCATTACCACAGCATAAACATTGCGTCATCGGTATATCAAAAAACACTTGGCGTCACAATAATTGTTTTGTATCTTGGCCATAGAATGAACCCTCTGAAGCGGAATTGATTAAAATTAACACGTATATACGGCCATCACAACATATACAATTAAATTTGCATCAACAAATTAAATATAATTATGCTCACAAACATACAAAGGTCAACATTTATAGATGTAATTTCAACTTCTTTGCTTATAAATTAACCTCTATGTATTTAAATTGTTTTATTACCAGAATAATTATCTAAGATGTATATAGCCAAAGGCCACACACAGAACTCTCGGCTTTTATACCCAAGATTGTTAGAAATATGCATGCAATTATATTAACTGCGGAGATTATACACACCACAAAGTCTGTAATAGCCTTTTGAAATAATTTCATCAATTAGCAAAAGTAAATTGAATAGTCAAATTTCCATAAATCATTTATTAAGCTATGTTAATTATTTTCGGTACTTTTAAGCAATCTTTGCTACAAGACGTAGTATCTTAATGTATTTCTGTTTGTCTGTTTGGATAATATATCTGCAAGGTAATATATATAAAATGCGAACTATAGTTGATTATTTGAAATTCTAACATGTATATTATTTGATAATATAAGGCAATATTGTTCATGGTTGAGTCGTGTACATTACAACCACGCTATCTTAATATTCGTTGAAAATGTCGTGCCATTTAATGGGTAACGTATAAGAGAAAAACAAAAAACAAAAGTGGCAATGAAATGAACATAATCCACCCTAGCCAACAGCCAGCCAATATAGCAAACATAAATGCTCTGAAATAGAATTAATTCTATAATAATTTAACAATAACAGAATGCGTAGGATATCTTCTTTAAATACACAAATTTAAACATAGATTATAATAATTATTTCCAGCATTTGGGAAATACACTCCTTCTGTAATTCATGTAGAATAACTGTGTACAGCTGTGTGAAATAATAACAATATAATGAGCACGTTGTTTTGGTTATGACAAAAAGCTATGTGAAGTTGCTTAACATGTAAATGAAAACACAACTGACTATCGTTTTTTCTGGTGTTTCTGCCAGTTAATTCACACTGGCTGTAAACCATTAACTACAAAAGGTGTATTCAATTAAAACAATACAACACTTGGGTTTGATTATAACATTCTGCAATAATTACAGATCGTATGATTCGGCAGATGTGCTGAAAATTCCGTATTGGTCGCTCCTCTAGTGGTCTGATTGTGTATACGCTCAGACGTCCGCTCTCACGTAGACCACCCTATAAGATATCTAGCATTCTCTACGTAATAACTTTCACCTTTTATCCTCGACCTATTGCATTCTTCGGCTTGTAATTAAGATGAAGTTACACGACAGAACAAAAAATAGACACGTGGTACTGGTTGAGATTATTCAGCGGTTTAATAAACATATATCACGAAAAGACGTCTTTCACGGCAATTACAGTAGAATGTTTGCATACCTTCCAAGTTTATAACGAGATCCAAGCAAATGATATATGCCTATGACCAAGTCAGGAGTTGTAACTTGAAAATCGACAACACATGGTTTTCAAAGAATTATTACTTATATTTTATCCAAACTGTCATAACAATAAAAAATACTAATAATTAATATTTGCTTTGTGATTTTTAGGATTGCAGTTATTTTTGTGAAGGTCCAAATACAAACAAATAAACATTGTATTTGTGTTAGTTGTATTTGCTTATCGGCTCTCGCGAGATCAACGTTTTGTTAGCCACAGAAGACACAAACTATGAAGTGCTCTTAACAAATAATAATAAGCACATGCACTGTTATAAGATCAAAAAAAAAACTTCACTTGCTCATATTACAATATAACACATGTGGTTGTTGTGCCTATATTTAGGGTGTACATTAGGGCACCGCAGTAGTAAACCCCAAAGCTAGAGTTTTAACGGATTACACACTGAAATCTATTAGTTGAGAATGTGTGAAGTAAAGTCAGCCAGACTACGGTTGCGAGAGATAATAAATAGGTGTATACCTGTGAGATTGCAAAATAAAGAATTAATAAATCACACTTAAGGTCAAGTTTTAATCGAGGTTCCTGTAACTAACCAACAGCACGGTTTGAGGCTCCCAGTGCGAGCGCACGAATAAAGCGAGCTTCATGAGCGCCCCGCAACTGATGCTTTCTATAGGGGTTAACGTGTGGGGTGCTGACAACCAGACCCCGTTACGGAGATGTTTTCCTTCCTTTGCTCAGGTGCAAAAACCGACGCACGCGTCAGTCCCAGTTTTGTGCTGGCCATATCGTTAAGTGATGTTGACTTATTGAGATAACCTTGTTTACATTTCACACCTGAGGGACACCTGTTAAGACTTCCCAGGTAACGGCTGTCATTGGGCAGATTAGCCATACATATAGACCTACAGAAAAAATAAGTGAAACGCAAACAGTCAATTGAAATCAAACAATATATTACATTTGAGGCTAACAAAGTCTTGGCCTAAATGTGTGTGTTACGAACACAATCATATGTAAATACGCAAATTTGTTTTTATAGGTTTCATCTTACCATCACTTGTTTTGGAAAAGATTGATGATTGTCCTGTGATTGATTGTTTGTTTGTTTAATTGGGGTTTATCGCCGTACTTAAGATTATTTCACTCACATGACGGCGTGCCAGCACAACGGGCAACACCAATGGCAACAAACAAAAACATCACGGGACAAATACATGACACTCACAAGCCAACACAAAGACTTAACAAACATATCGGCTTCATGTTCCTCTTTAGCTTTGAAAGCACCAGGGCAACAGGAAGCTCCCTCCAACCACCCTCTCCCATGATTGATACAGATGTGTCATTTATATTATTTTGAATACAATGTATATGTGTATTTCATTGTTTACAGGAGAGCTCATATTTACAGCTATAATACATTGCTGTTAACCAGTAGACAACAAACAGTTGTTTTCTTATTGAATGAATAGAGAATCATTAGTAAACGCATCGAGTTGTTGACACCTACACGATCTGTAATATCATTAAATGCTGTTAACTATAGCGGTGAGATCAAAGCTAAGAGCAGACAATAGATAATGCAAATCAATCATTAACGGTCCGTTCAATACTTAATGACAGATATAAGTATAATGGTATAGAAACGGTTAATAAGTGACAGGTGTTTTACATTATTGATTTGATTGATTCTCCATAGTTTATTGATTTGTTTGAATACATTTAGTTTATCGATTTGATTAATGTATAGTTGATCTTTAGGTGTGTGTGTGTGTTTTAACGAAAATAAAATAAATTTTAATTTAGTTGGACGTGTTGTAAATCGATAAATGATAAGAAATGTGTAACTTAAAATAAATATATTTTATAGTTATTATTGTTTAGTTTTTTTCAATTTCTGAAAAACGATGTGACCCACTGGGTAAGGGAGCAGTTAGACATAATCGTGCTGTCCTCAGTTAAGGAACTTATTTTTCTTTACAGGTGACCATTTATTTATAGCCTACATGTAAAAGGCCACATTTTGGGGTTCCTGCTGCGTTGCCGTTTACCGTTGGAACTACATCGTCCCCATCAAACTAAAATGGTGTTAAGAAATGCTTTAGACATAAACAAATTAATTTATCAGTCAACAGTGCAATGTTGTTATAGTGACCACTACATATACGTTCTGGATACCGATTTGGGTGTGCGTATTTGGTCACGTGATATGAAGATGACGAATTATCTTAGAAGATATACAGGTTATAGTATTCCGTTCCGTCTTTACATGTGACATAACGGTAGACCACTCAAGCATACATTTTGTCCGCGTTTTTTTTTTTCGCTCTGTAGTTATGTTTCTTTAGGAAATGTTTAAAAACAAAGCACGAAAGAGTAAAAGATTTGCATGTTAAGTCTGCTAAGTTAATACAAAGTCGTAGTAATGCACGAAGACGTATGCAGTACCTGGCAAATCAGAAAATCGCCTCGTTTTGGATTCTTTGTCTGTTGTTGACAGTAATCCGCGCATGTTGGCTTCCCACACTTCATTTTATTGGTGCCCATAAATTATCTTGTTTTTGAAGTTGTTTGGGGTCACAATTTTGAGATATCTGGTGGCTTGTAATGGCAGAAAACAATTACACGGCCGGCCGGTTTCTGCCTGGTTGGGCTCTCTTATCGGGGGAAATCACACAACTTATCAGGCTAAATGTGACTGGGATAAAAGTCCCCCGGAGAGCGGCTGACAAGGGGCTTACCTAGACCACACCGAAAGTTTACCCTTTTTGATAAACTTTTTGTCATTAGTTTTTTTTTATGACATTGAGAAATAAGCAATCAATCATTAAGGATTAAATACTAAACTATCCAGACCAGGTGTGTCGTCATTAATGATTGAGTTATAACTATACTATCCAGATCAGGTGTGTCGTCATTAATTATTGAGGTATAACTATACTATCCAGACCAGCTGTGTCGTCATTAAGGATTGAGGTATAACTATACTATCCAGACCAGGTGTGTCGTCATTAAGGATTGAGGTATAACTATACTATCCAGACCAGGTGTTTCGTCATTAAGGATTGAGGTATAACTATACTATCCCGACCAGGTGTGTCGTCATTAAGGATTGAGGTATAACTATACTATCCAGACCAGGTGTATCGTCATTAAGGATGGAGGTATAACTATACTATCCAGACCAGGTGTTTCGTCATTAAGGATTGAGGTATAACTATACTATCCAGACCAGGTGTGTCGTCATTAAGGATTGAGGTATAACTATAC
>JAQQZZ010130104.1:0-13856 GCA_030265115.1 Mopalia vespertina | reverse complement strand
CCTGTCAACAGTTAAACAGTGATTAAACAGAATACCAAATATCATGTTCTTATCTTCATTCATTAGAACATGGCATCGCTGCAGATGATGCACAGTTACTTTATTCCAGTAGTATACGTTTTAGGAAGATACATTACAGACTCTGAAAAAGAATCAATATAGTTTTGATAAATTTTGTTTTTAAAGGGGCTGGTGAGTGAGCCAAGCCATTAACTTTTTATGACAAAATTTTAAAGCTGAAATTTTTGTCAAGGCGCAGTTTTTGAAGTGTATAAGCAATGTTTTTGTAAAAGAGCTTAAATTTATGCATGAAGATTGAGATTGACTGTGACATGCAAGTAGGATCTATATGCCATGCTGAGTAATAAAGTCTAATACCTTACCAGGTATGCACCTCCAATCCTGGAAATAATCAGACTGCATTTTGCGCCTAGGCACATTAACAATCACATATAGCGATCGAATGAAAAGTGCTTTATGATCTCTTGAAGAAAGCAGTGAAATTAGGGATTCAGCTATAATGACAACACACACAAAATGACCTATCTCTCATTCAACTGAAGTTAGCCCAACAAACTGGAAAAGCGCTTTTATTATTTAAGAACAGTTTGGGGCTAACCAGGTCATAGTTAACATTTAATATTGCTAAAAAACAAATAACCAATAAACACTTATAAGATTTATTTGACTTTGACAAGCATCTTAATTTTGTCATTTGGTATTAAGAAAATAATCCATTATCATGTAATGTCAGTATTGTCTTGCATACCAACTTTATATAACTGCTTTGCAGTCAAGTTTGCTGTTACCTGTTAGTTCCACTAAACCCATCATACCAGGTATTAAAAAATTGATTCAATATCTCACATTATTGTCAAGAAATATGTATCAAAATTTGGTTCTAATGTCCGAGTTATAAAAATAATTTTCCAAAACCTCGCAGTCATGTTATGAGGCACAGTCTTAATACAACAGCAGGACAACATCGGCACCTTATTGCCAAAGGCTGAATATTTTTTTTATAAAGACTGTCAAGAATTTTGGAAGAAAAACAAAATAAACTTGTCTAGAATTTTGTCATTACCTAAGGAATGTTGTAGAAAAATATGTCTTAATTTTGTACTGTTTATTCCATTGTCTTCTCTTGATGAAAGGTTTACGTTCGCCAAACTAAACCAGTTGAGTTATATCCTGACTATGTTGTAGAAAGCTTAACCTTAATTAATTTATGCTGGAATTTCGACAGCATCATATTAAACAAATGTGTCACTTGTTTTGTTAATAGGCTTGTAATTTGATATGTTCAGCGTTTTTTCATACTTGTAAAATGTATGTTTTCTGGTAATTAGGTCAGCTAGATTATAAGTTTGAGATGACCTAGAAGGTTTCATGGCCTCTTTTCTCTGTGTCCCCTATGTCCTGACCACTGTATTTTACAAGCAGAGATAAGCCATTATCAAGACAGGCTTATGAGGTGAGGACTGGTTGGCTAGTTTCATAGGTCTCTCAGGTGTGGGCAGAAAGGCAAGCCAGGCAGGCAGAGCAGGTTTTCACCAGGACTCCATCTACCCTAGCCTCCTAAACTCTCTCGCTGAAGCTAGCTTGCTGAGATTTTTGAGTCTACACACAGCTTACAGTGTGAGTAAGAACCGGACTGTGAATTTCTAAGCACAGCCAAAAGCCCTGCAGGCAAAGGATCGGACAAGTGTAACAAACATAGCAGTACAAGAAGCCTACATACATTTGATATCACAACTAGTGCTCACTGAGTGCTGGCTCTGTTGGTTTTAATGCAGGCAATCTCATAACAGTATTCATATACTATTAGACGGATACGTTGTGTTTTTGGCTGACAGCATAGCGACGTAGTAATAGAACCCACAGTGTAATTATCCATCCTTCTACTGCAGAAACCTACTTGTAAGACCAGTTTAGTACAGATCTATTTGGGTTTTGTGAGCTCGGATTATACACCATCCAGTGTCAAGGCTTGTTTTTTGATTCTCTGCATCGTTCTCATCATTGTGTTAAGGTGTAAAACTGTGAAACCAACACTGGTTTACCTTAAGTGACTGAAGGGAAGGACAGGGAACGATCAACCAGAGTTTACCATCTCTCATCTCACCCTACATGGCTGGGTGTTTGAAGGGTCATGTGGGTAAGTCTGTACATTCACATTATAGATTTATATATTTATGTATGTGTAATCATTCACAGGGTGGAGAAGAAAATGGGGTGTGTGGCCGTTTATGTTTTTTGCTTGAAATTATTGGTAACTGTGCCATAGGGCCCTAGTTGCAGTAAAATGTACATTATGTGTATTTGGACATATGTATTATTAGTACGACCATCTCTATCCTTGGAGGGAGAATTCAACAAACAAACAAAATATTTGCATCAAAGTTATGGTTTAAAATGCGAGGTTAAATCAATTTCAGTTTGCGATAATATTAACCAGGTTTGTTTGATAGCAGACAAATTGGCTTTTTTCCATTTGTGTTTTGTGGAGGGTTGGAAAGGAACTTCCTGTTGTCCTGGTGCTTACTTATTTTTTTAAGAATGTTAGTATTTTAACCAGCCATATGGCTCAACGGTGAAGTTGAAAGGACTTACTAACTTATGTAAAGTTCTTAAATGAAACAATTGGCTTGTACTGTCTTTTTATCAGAAACATACATATTAAACTTTGTTTTTCCACAGCCAAGTGATTCTCGTATCACAAAGATAACACCAACATTATACATAGAAAGCCATTCTTATATATCCTTCAGCTGCCTGCCCAAGACTGCATGCTGGTGACCGTTGAACACACTTATTATCCTACATTTTATGACATAACTTAAGTCAAGTGTGTCTGTTGATTTGCTTTGTCATGTAACTGGTTATTTGTGCAATGACATTCATTCTACCAACGTCCTGATCAGAAAGTGTTGGTGTGGAGTAAACATGTGTCAAGTTGACTCTACAAGTATATTTCTTCAGTAGGTGTTTAGACCCTAATCAAACAACCATATAGATATTTGGACAAAACTATTGAACATTGTCATAACCATGTTTGCTCAATCCATATGCCTACAAAAATGGCTAAATCAACATGTATATTTTTTATTTATATATTTTATTTTTTTTAAATTTCATCAGTAGTCAATGAGCTAAAACCTAATTCCTGATTTGTATAGCACTATTTTTAATTTGCAGATAGCAGTATAATATGAGTTATGGGTTATGATAGCAGAGCATTTGTGTATATGTGCTGTATTGGATTCACCATTATGACCTTTGCCCTCCACACTGATATGGGCCACTGTTCTATATATATTGAAATCTCCCAGTATGATAAATCTAGGAGTTTGAAACTTGATAAGAGGTGTCAAGATTATATTCAAAGTAACTTGAATCAGCTACAGCTGCCTTCTGTTAGCTATTTTCTAGTAGAATACGATCATTCTCTTTTTCTTCAGTATTACTCCTCAATGTGGGCATGTTTAATATTATTTAAACCCACCTTTTTTATTACACATCCTTTTAGGCTGACTGTTCATTAATTAGATTCTACTCTGAATATACCTCTGACCAACATTGTACATTAAGGTGTGAATGTCTGATTGCAATGTTGTGCTATTCTGCCTGCAGTTGAGGAGAAGGCTGATATTTTCTCTGTGTTAGTTTGTAGCAGCTCTGGCTTCCTGTATTCTCACATTTTGTGTTAGGCAATAAATTAAGTTTACATGTCCTTGTTTACTTATCTCTTATATAATGAGCGTTTGTCTCAGTTTAATGAGGATTAGGTCGCTTTTAGTTTCCAGGGTGCTGAAACTGCTGTATTTGATGTTTACTTATGAACCATCTCTCTCATATAATAGCATTAACTTGTTATGTGTATTCAATAGATCCAACCATTCACGGGATCAAGTCCATCTGTCGACCATCAAGTATATGATTGAGTCACACGATGTGGTTTTTACAAGGTTTCCTTCCAGTTTTCAATTAAAATAAGGGAAGGAACAGGGTAAGGGGGACAATCCATCGTTATGTAAGTGCAATACCCTTATAAAGGGTGGATAAACATGAGCTGAAATTAAACGATCATTGGCTGATTCTGATATCTCAGTCCAATCATGTGGTAGTTGATATACTTTCTTTGCTGTTTTTACTGTACTTGACTTGGAACTTTCACTTTGATTAAGACCATTTCTGAACTTCTTGAAATCTCTATGTTTTGACATAAGCAAAGTCTTTCTGTCAGAGCACTGTTGAGTGATCTAGTCTGTCTGTAAATTTAGTCATTTAACAAGTAAATGAGCATACTAATCTGTTAAAGAGAAATGAGCCAATGCAAGTAACACATGTTACCCCTGTCCTGATAATCAGGACTTAAGTGAGCTGGCCTGGTTAATTTTACAGGGTGTTACTTTGACCAAGCCCTAGCATAATAAGGTTGTGTCTTGGAATTTTCTTCACAGATGAATCCTTGAGGTCACATTAAACTGTGCTTCTCGTAAGTGAAGAAAGCTAACTGAAGAAAACTGTGGCTCAATTGTTCTGGGATAACTAGGCTACATAGATATCCTCGTGTAATGCAGTCTTGGAAATGTCGCCTGCTGCTGACATTTTGTTGTTTTTAGAAAAGTTTATTATTTCAACATTACATGAATTATCGTAACAAATTTGACTGATACCTCAAAGAATCATGTGCAAAAAATTTATACAGTTTTTCTTAAAAGTAATGGTGTAAGATGGATCAGTATGTATCAAGGCTAGTTAGTAGAAGTTTCCTGTGTCCGGGTGCTGAACAAAACTGGAAAACTTATGGGCGCTGAAAAAATTATGCGCCCAAATTAATGTTAATGAGTTTCTATTTTTATGAAATAGAAAAGGGAAAGCAGACTCAAACCTGAAAAAATGTTCTAAAAATTTCTCTGACTATACGTATTCCTACGTCCCTGTACATTTTATGGTTGTGATAGTGTATCTATTGTTTGAGTACATCAGTCATATAATACCCTTAAGCATGGCATGTGTCTTCTGCTAATTTATCTTTGTCTTTGCTTGTTACCAGTGACATCGAGCATGGTTTCTCTGTTCCATTGGAGTTGCTGGCAGTTATGAGTGAACTGACTTTGAATACATGGTAAAATCCCAATCGAACTAACCATGTTTAACACATTGGCTCGCATCATCTCTTTGATTTATTGCCGGATCGAGTTGGTGTGATATTTATTGCCTTGTGCTGAAACGCAATTGAAATATACAGACAGAGTAATTTATAACACTAGGTTTATGGTTAATTTTCAGTGCAAAGCTCCAATGTGGACTTCATTGGGTACATTATTTCAAGCTTACATGATCAGCGTTTAAAAATAGTTACTATCAAACATGTACATTCAAAATTTGAGAAGTTAATAAAAGACAGATAAGAAACATGTCCTTTGGGTCTTAGGTAGGTGTCTGTGTTGAAGTTACAAGCGAGGAATTATATCCTAATAGTCCACAATTAATTTAAGAGACTTTCTTCACCCAATGGCAAATTTAGAGCCTGATTTTTAAGAAGCAATAGCTTTTACTGTAGATTAAGACAAAACACTGACTAATTCCTTTCCTCAACGAACCAATAGGATTAAGTATTTTTAACAAAGCTATTGCTTTTTGAAGAGATTTATATAACTTCTTTTCCAAGTGTTGAATGGAAAAAACAGCTTCTATATATGTCCGCAGTATTTTTAAAATTATAATTTTTTTGTTTGTTTTGTGCAAGCTTTTTTTTGTTTTTAAACTTATTACACTTGTTTGTGTGTATGCGAGTTCACCCCCCCCTATCCCTACACCCTCTCCTCCGAGGTTGCAGATTCCAATCACTGTAGAACAGATGTGTGCTGGTATACATAACATACATTTTCATACAGAGTAAATTTTGGGACTGTAATGAGTTACATTAAAAAAATAGTTGAAATTAAAAAGTTGCCCTTAGACTCCAGACTGTGACCAAGTGGTCTAGACTCTAAAGTATATGATATTTATCAATTATACATTACTAGTTTACACACACACCCACCCCTCTCTTCAGAGGCTGCAGGTTCCAATTGCTGTACACCAGATGTGTGCAGGTATACATAACATTCATTTTCATACAGATTAAATTTTTGGGCTATAATGAGTTACATTGAAAAAAAAGTTGAAATTAAAAAGTTGCCCTTTAGGCATCTTGTTGGCGGTTGTGGTTAAAAAGAAGCTGGCTTGTGAATTAGAAGCATGACTTGCTAAAGGTGTATCACTTAATGTCTCCTTATCGTATGGGGTTAATAAGTGGATGTTTAACGAACTGAAAAACAAAGGACTTTACATTATGTCCAAATAAATGAGATATTCCCCTGTAAAAAGTCTACTGTTGGCAAAAAAAAGCAATGTAAAATGTACATTTAGCAGAAAGAATGTTGTGCTTATTTTTAACAGTCCATTATAAATCTAAATTGGTGTCTTCTTTTGAGCTAACATACACATTTCTAAACTGCTATATAACAGATTATCTGGACATCCTTAGACCTTTAGAGTAATGCTTTCATTTTTAAGTTTTGACAGTAAGAGAAACATGAGAAACAGTCTACAGCAAGACAGTATCATAGTACTGGGTTACTTCACAAGTCGTAATTTATAAGTACTGGATAATTTATTTTAACAATCACATTGAGTATTATTCTATTTTTTCGGTTTTGTGTTAGAAGGATGAATTCTATTGATTATTAAGCTACCAATAATCAGAAATATGAAAACAAAAAATCTTAGCTAATTCAGTCTAATCACACTTACATCGGATTCTTAATTAAATAAAACAGAAAACATGTGGGCTCTACTGTGGTTCTTTCCTTAAGAATTTGACTTTTTACATGATGTTTTAGAAGTAATCAGTTTGTTTTTAAGGCTAGTTTTAAAAGTTTCCAAATATGGGCAGTGCATCTGCGCTTATTTAATGTATTGTATATTTTTTCGATATATCCCCAAACATGGTTATTAATGTAAAGAGCTTTGTGCTATTCTGCGTCTTGATATTTGATTATGTTTTGGACTATGGACTTATATGTTATTCATATTATGAAAAACTTTCTTTATTTGTTTGTTATTATTTTGAACACACCATAGTACTGTGATAAATTAAAAGCTGTTTGCATTTATTAACTTAAATAATCCCTAGCACTTGTCAAATGTTGTTTTCATAGTGGTGTTTAACAAATTTTTCAAAAGCATGCCCTTATAAGAGTCTAGTGTACAATACAGTCCTGATGCTTTGTGTACAGTGCACAGGCTATATCCATGGCAGACAAATCGCTTTGTGTCAGCTTCTCGTTTTTCACTGTGTGGAGTCGTTATGTAACACTTTTATACAGTCTAGATTGTGTCCTATTAAACATTTATAGCAATGGACTACTTTGTGTTCGACTTCAATTAACAGCGGGCAGATAACTCATGCTGGAAAGAGATATAAAAAGGAAAAAAAATGCTTTCAGTCACACATCTGTTCTTTAAGCATTTATAGTTGTATCAAATATTTGCTTTTGTATTTCCTATTTTATGTAGCAGTATTTTTCTATCTAAGTAATCTATGAAAACATTCTCTTCTCAGATCATACCTTCAAGGTTTAAGCCAAACCATTTTTTTTTTTCATATAAAGTGGTAAAACATGTAATGAACTGAATTCCGTGTAAAGAATTAATGAGGGAAGGTGGGTTTAATGGAGGGCCTCTGAGGCAAAATTACAGTTAAACGTTTCTTTGGTTAAGGTTAGCATTTTCTCCACAGATAGCAAGTGGGAAATGGTGTAATTTCCTAAATAATTTAAACAGAAGTATAGGGCAACAAATGTGCCCTTCAGATTTAGAAAACAGTATAGCAATAGTATCGAGAATACGTCGGTATACATTTATAAGTTTTATACATTATGCCTAGAAGGCCTTAGATTTATAGGGGGAAGGAGTTCAGAGCTAACAGGGGATAAGAAGTAGATCTGAATAACCATGGCTAGAACTGTACATTATTTCACTTTGTCTTATATAACCATGTACATGTATTATGTGTTGTGGTTCTTTTATAATTGTTTATTGCCAATGACATCGGCTGATTGAGGATGGTTTCTTTTTCTAGGCTGACACATTGTCAGTCATTTGGATGAAAAATGTGCATCGTAAAATATAAACTAATAGTAAATTACTTAATTTATGAGTCACACACTGTCTGTCATATTGATCTTCACATTAATAATTTATGAATCCGTTTTTTAAGGTATAGAGTTGTCAGTTCTTGCTTAATGAATCACAGTGTTCTTGTACAGATTTGTGACTTCTTTGTGTCTGAATTAATTGTATAAAAAAATACATCTCTTTTGAGGATTTGCATTTTACTATTCTACAAACAATTGTCTAGACAATGTTTTATTGTGAGCCTGTTTTAAATTATGTGACCTGGGCTAACACTTTTTTGACACAGCGAAAAAAGTACCTGTATTTGTTTATGTTACAATAAGTGATTTAATTCTGTGTTGGCATTTGAAACTTTTATCTTGGATTAGAGATTATCATAATACATATACTTATCCTTGGTTTAATAGCCTTGAGAGGATTAACCTGGTGAAGTAGTTGCTAGTGAATAATCCTTTTGATGGTAGTGCTGCTAATCCTGTGAATTATCCCCACAATCCCTGTATACACTACAAGCTGGTATTGTAAACCAGCTTGTTTTGTAACACACATATGCCAGTTATATAAATAAAATGAATGGAAACTTATTTTGTTATGTAAGAGAAAAGAAAACATAAGTTGTATTGAATGGGGCTTTTTAAATATATACTTTATTCACTTCCTCCCATGTTGTCATACCTTCCTACATGTAAACAGTAAACTAATGACATGGGCCAAATACCACTACCAAATGGATTTCTTCATAGTCTTGGTTAATATTTTATTTTACTTGGCCATCCTTTGCTTTTTCAAGTCGGTTCATTTTATTTTAGCTTTTTGTTTTTGTACATTGCCAGATCTCTCTTAAGATTGTTACATGTAACATGATTTCGTTGGCTGATTACTTGGCCCCATTTCCTAGTCTTATTGCTTGCCACATGTTTCTGCCTGAGTTTCTGGATGTGATTATTTCCCCTGCACTTCTGAATAGAGAGGAGTTTGATGAGGGATAAATAGCTGATGTCCACATGTGTTACCCGTTCAGCGCACAGATGAATTACAGGCCTTCAGTCAGTTCCACATCTGAGATACTTTTTACAAGCATTCACAGTCCAGAAAAGTGTGTTGCTTATTTCACTATTGCTGCATCTTAAACTGTACAACAACTACCAAACTTTCAATATCATAGTCATACAATAGATGAAATAGTCTTGTATCCAATCAGCTGTTGACACTGAGGATAAGTGATACGTTCACAAGAGGCGCTGGCTATTATGTTATATTACCAAGATTGCCAAACACACACAATTTATAGAAGTGAAACACCGTTTTTGTATGAGTGCGCCACCCGCTTAGCCCCCCCCCCCACAACACCCACCTTAGCGGTGGTGTTTGCCTTGAAGTGATGGAAGATTTTTTGTCTAACAAAGCAATACATAAGTTTTGTGGTTGTGTTGGCGCCAATTACTGTTGCAGTATACTGCATTCATAAGAGTGAAATACTCTTGAGTGTGACGTAAAACATCAATCAATTTAATGTAATTTAATTCTTTATTTCTTTAACTAGGATGGACCACAGCCAATGGCTACAAGGGCTTTTCCTATGTAAAATAAAACTATATACAAACAATGGTAACAGTATACTTGCCAACATATACAATTATTTTACTATACATTTCTGTGATAATATCATATTTAACGAACTGTTGATGATATAGCTTACTATGTAGTTCCAAACTGTACAGTAGTTTGTATGTAACAGTGGAGTTGTTTAAATAATCCCATGTTATCATCTCGATTTAAATCAGTAAACCAAAAAGGAGTATTTGTATTATATAATATATATTATATAATTAAATTGTATTATTTAATAAATACTGATAATTCATTTGAACAGATCCAGTCTTTTGTGTTTAATTCCATTGTTGTAAGTTAATGTTCCTGGTGATGTTGTTTCAGATGGTATCATTTGAAACAACACCACATCAGTGGTTTGAGGTATCTGTGGATGAATCTTGTTTGTAAAAGCTCGGTATAACTTGTTGATGGAGACAAGTTTGCTCCAGAGTATAACCTCCCCCTGGGGCTGTAATGAGGCAGCTAATTGGGTACTATGATCCCCAGAGGGCATATTGAGCTCTTCTTGACAGAAAGAGGGCTTTTGTTATATGGATGAACCTGGTCTTGTTTCTTAGTAGTCCAAAATAACAATATAAAGTAGTCTGCTAGCAATGGGAATGAAAATGCTTACATGTTTATTGTATGTTGGGGGAGGAGGGGAGCTAGCGGTGTTTGGTGACAGTCATAACTAAGCACATGTTGTTAGGGTGTACGGTCAGCATTTTTGTTAGATCACCTTTGGGTGTCCATGCATAAACAGTCAGAAGGGAAGATTTACCCAAGGTTTATTGGCGGGTGGTTGGAGGGAGCTTCCTGTTGCCCTGGTGCTTTCTGAGCTAAAGAGGAACAGGAAGCTGATATGTATTGTGATGTCTTGGTATTGTCCTGTGAATGTCCTGTGATATTTGTGTTTGTTGCCTGTGGCTGGCATGACCTTATGTGTGTGAAATAACCTTAAGTATGGCGTTAAACCCCAATCAATCAAACCAAAGGTATATGGTCAGATTTACTCCTCGAGTTAATGAGGCAAATTTTGGGGTTGTTTGAGAGATGTTGTTTATATAATTGTCAGTGAGAATTCCAGACTTGACCCTTGGGTAATTGAAGGATTAATTTATTTTATAGTCCATTTAGATGCGACATCAAATATTAAACACTGGTATTAAAAAATTACCCATGCAAAAAACAGGTACATTTATGACATGCCATTGTGCTTTAAAAATTGTGAATTGTTTTGTGTTTGTGACAGTGAATCTGTTTTGGTATCTATATACTGCATAAACAAGGTTTTCAAAGTTTCATGTTTTTCTGCAAAATTAAAAAAAGTTCAACCCTTGGTGTGATCCCAAAGATAAAATATTTTCACTTGAATGAAGTTAAAATCATTGTTATATATTTTGATAATAAAAACAGGACGAGAACTCCGCGCTAGGAGGTAGAGGCTGTGTTTCACAGGAATACCTTGGATAAGAACATAAATTAGCCATGACACCTACTAGCTCCAAGATGAGGCTTGCTTCTCTTATTTAATGTCATCAAACTCTGTTTGATTGTAAACTTGTGGTTGTAAAGTTGTCAACTTGAACAGTTTTATATCTGACACTTGCTCTAAATTACACGAAAACACTCATTTTGTAGAAAATATGGTCTAAAGTTTCTGATATATATCATGAGAGAAGTAGCTTTTTTTTATTTATTCATCCATGCATCACAATTAAACTGGACAATCAGATCTGGTTTCATGACCAAATCATGAAAATTTCACAACCTGTAATTTGTGTACTAGTTTCTCCAGCTTAAAAGATAAATGTTACTTTAGCAGCTGAATTTTAAAACATGTAATCAAAATATTTTTCCTAATTTCAAACCCTGAATGTGAGTGGCTCTCTCCAATGGCCCTCTGGTTAAGGGCAGTTTGCTTGAAGAGTAGCAATGCTGTCTTTTCTTAGCACTGGAGGAAAATTAACTTTTTAACATTAAGTGAATGCTTCACATCTTGGTTGTACTAGTGTCAATTATTGTTGGAATACACCACCATCATATATGTGAAATACTCTTAAGCACGGCGCAAAACACCAATCAATTAGCCAAATGAGTGTGGCAGATGGTTATAGGTGGGAGCTTCCTGTTGCCCTGGTGCTCTCAGAGCCAAGCAGCAACATGAAGTTGATGTCTAGAGATGTCTTTGTACATCCCTCAATTGTCTTTTTTTTTTGTCCTGTCATTGTCTTAGTTTGCTGCCAGTGGCATCGAGTGATTTTCTTCACCCATTGCCCAGACTGGCCATCATGTGAGTAAAATATCCCTGAGTACAGTGTTAAACCCCAATCAATCAAACAAACAAACAAACATAATGATAGTGAAATGGTGGAGCAGTCACTATCCTGTGTAATGTTTATTGTGGTACATTAGGGCAAACGACTGACATCTATACAGCGCTTGCTAGATTTGTCAATTATCAACCTATGTGAATACATTAACCTGTTTAGGCTTTTATATCTGGATGTGTGCTGATAGGAAATGTCTGCTGATTTGACCTCACTTTGGGCTTGTAGAATATAGACAAGTGTTAAGTATCTGGCTTGATCTTCGCCTGGGCAGCCCTCAGTTGTAAATGAATAGCATCACATCCTACTCTGCTCAGTGATGAATGGTCTTAACTATAAAGTATATATGATAATAACACTAAAAACTTAACATTATTTCATTTGAGGCTTAGGCAAACCTGATTTTTTCATACAACAAATACTTATACAAAAGTTTAACAAATTCTCATTTAAAAAGTTTACTCAGATATTGATCTTTATAAACACACCTTGACCATATCAATACTGTCCAAATTAACGAGACTGTTCAATGTTAATACAGGAGGTGTTTTTATACTGTTTGTTTGTCCTGGCTCACACCACTGGAATGTTGGCCTGAAAATGACCGAGTTACCTACAATATGCTTGATTTCTGTTGTGGAGCACTGACTGGTTATTATCTCCCTTTTATTGTAAGAGGGATCCATGTTGCTATGAGAAAGTTTAGGTTAAAGGTCATTGCTTTCAGGTTATTTCTGCACCATTGTGTCCATGTTAATACAACAACGCAGCTATCTATGACAGATCTATGCTCTATTGTTAGACTAGCTAGATAAATAAAAAAAGTGTGTATATAGTAGTGAAAATAGCTTTTCCAAAACCTGTTTTTGTTGTGCCTAGTCAGGCTCTATTGTCAATAAATACATCCTTGTAATTGCCACAAGGTATCAAAAGGTCATTATTTACAACAACTGTCCAAATGACTAATGTTTATCTCAAACCTGGCCAGGATTCATATATGTACTTTGTTTTGTTAGTTATATATGAAAGGAAAAAAGATAAAATTTTGTCTCTACTTGTATAAAAGATATATTCAAAAGGACTTTAATTAGGACAAAATGACATTCTGTCTTGTGTAGGATAATTCATCTCAGTCTTATACTGCAATTTTGGGGTCAATTCCTTGTTATAATAATACTTGTATCAGTTTAGTTTAAATATGTACCATATATATTCTACTATGTGCTACCTTTCTATACAGGTTGCACCCTCTGGCTAAGGTTAGTTTATTTGGAGTATAGGGATACTGTTTTACTGGTTTTTGAGTATATCAGGGAGTCCTACAAGGTGACTGACAATTACCGGGATACTTCGTAGAGGTTTCCTCCCTGTTTCAACAATATTAAATCATGTAGAGTATCTGTATTCATATGAGTGAAATACTGTTGAGTACCTTGTTAGACCGCAATCAAACAAATCTATATTGGTTGGTGGCTTCCTGTTGCCCTGGTGCTCCTCGAGATGCAGGGTTGTTACATGAAGTTGTGTTTATGTATTCCTGTATTGCCATTGTTTGTTATCAATGATGTCGAGAGCAATTTTCTTCACTCATTTGGCTTACCTTTTTTAATTTTAGATTTTTGATTTTTGATTTGATTTATTCACCAATATAACAAATACATTGGGAGGAATAAAGCTCAGTTGAGCTTGTTATATCCCATGGGACATATTTCTGATACATAAACTTATATTATAGCAAGAAAA
>JAQQZZ010130093.1:0-13856 GCA_030265115.1 Mopalia vespertina | reverse complement strand
AGTAATGGAAATACATTAAATGCTGTTGTCAGAATATACTCGTTGTTTTTTATATGAACATTGAATAATGCTGTAAATGGTATGTGAGAAACAGTGGTTTGTAAGCAGTATTGTTGCGATCTGAAAGTGACATGTCTCAATGAAATGTCCTTCCCTTCTATTAGACGGTAGAAAGCTGGATTCTGAAGACACATCTTTATTCACTATAACATGTCGCGAGTTGTCATGGAAACACGGAATTATCCAACGGCTTGTAGTGAAGAGAATTTGACATGAAGGAGCCATTAGTGTATTGGAACAGTGAACTCTGGCATTTAACAAGACTTCCACACTGGAACCCGCAACCGACGTCTGCGGTATGACAAACACTCGGTGTATCCAGCAATATTATCCAGTCTATAACCTGCTCAGGCCAACGGACTTTCTCTAATTAATTTTGGACACTCATTTATCACTGACACGTAGATTAACGAGGCGTTACAACCGACTAGCACATCCAAACAAACTGGGCATATCTGATAACGGATCCATGCATTTTATAGTGTGATTTATCATTGATAAATTGCGTGTCCCTTAAATATGTTGATTATGTGTCCGCTTGTGCACATAGGAGGCCTCCAATATTTTACATACAAAGATCGATTGAAACCTGGACGTGTTGCATGTGGAAAATCTGGTTTCTTACTCAGCCAACACATAAGTAATAGTACCGTACACTGGATCGATACCGCCAACACGTATTGATTTTATGGACGGCTCTTTAGTTCATCTGCTTGCTTTATTTTATATAGCATCTTGTCGACCATCACGTTTGTGTAGCTTTGACGACATGACGAATTTACGAAGCAGCGGTCTGTAACAGTGGCCAAATCATCAAATACCTTTTCAAGCGTAATGGAATAAGATGAATATATTAGCCTAGCTGTAAGATCCCAATCTAATTTATTAGATGTTGTCCACTATTCAGAACAGCTCTAAAGTTATATCTGGACGTTATGCCATATTGACGTCCTTATACCTATTAGAGCAAAGGGTCCACAAATATGAGACACTGTTCATTATTAACCACTTCATCTGCAATGCTAATGGAAATTAGATAGCCCGTATGAGGCGCACATTTTGAGGGTTCATTGACTTTATTCAATCCCAGCCAATTTGTCTCTTGTAGACTTGCCTCTGCCTCCTATCAGTCAATGGAGCACATGTAGGAATGTAAGCTTAATATATATGCAGTGAATTCTAAGTGTATACAAAATCCAAAACTTATTGTGCTATGATATGACACGCTTGGTTGCCACTCATGTACCAGCACCGCTATTTGCACAGCCTTTTCATTCAACTGTTTTATAAACTTTCGTGAGATGACACAGGAATTCATATGTTAGAGACGGGATTGTGTTTGACGTCAGTTTCTCTAGGTGAGGTTTCATTAGAGCTAATGATTAGAACTGATAAGTACCGTTATCAATCATAAAGAATGTTCATGCAAACCTGGGACGAAATGGATTATTGCACTTTTGCAAAGAATAGAAGGGAAATAAATAAAATAATTCAGATATACAATTAAAAGAGCTCTTCTACTTCAATACAAATACCAAATGTTTTTTGTTTGTTTTTTACACATCATAGCTAATTGAAGTTGGTGTCCGGGCCGCAATATAACATTTAGGTTAGAAGTTTTCAGTCTGCAGCTAATAAGCAATCTACACTAGTGTGTTTACATTCCGCGCTCGTACGCCTCCTGTAAAAAAAATTGTATATTTATTTCTTGCTTAATTTAGTTGATTTGAAAGTTTTTATTTGTATTCAACTTAAGGCTACGCACCACGGTCTTATGGTCAACTGAGTTTGATGTCGGCAAAATACAACCGAAAAAAGGAAATCAAAAGTATACCGAGAAAACGCATAGACCTATCATTTCCATGTACCTCTTTTCTCTGCTGAATGTTATCATCTTACTGGCGGAAACAGACGATCTACTTTTCGCGAAATGGTTGTTATTCTGCATATTCCTGATTGTCTGCTGCAGCGGTTATATCAAATGTCTGCCTTACTTCGTTAATTAAAAAGTTTAATGTATTATACTTTTCGGGCCTTGAGCGGAGGGAAAATGACACCATGGCTACTCTTGACAGATAGTCACTCTCCTTCGATATTTAACGGCTTTACAAGTTTAATGGCACTTGGCAGGATATATCTGCTTCCAACAAATGTCAAAATGTTGAATATCGACGGAGTGTGACAATCTGTCACTATATGGCTACATGCGACCTTGTATTGTCGCTCACTCGAAGTGGGATTGGTATCTCCCCCTTGTTTCACCAACATTATGGCTCAACCGTGTGAAGGTGATGAACAGAGTCTCATGTCCAGACGCACTGGTCTCGAGATGTTGGTTATGAACATAATCAAGAAGCATGTGTAGGGAAGCAATATTTCCTTACATTTATGTAGACATCAAAATTGCTAGCGAGACCAATGATAAAAGAAACTTTACCGATCCGCATTTTTTTCTTAGCTGAAATACGGAAGAAATTCTTCACGCTCTGGGACATGGAAATATTCTACCGTAGTTTTGGTTCATCGCTTCTTGCACGTGATGTAGAATATTGCTACCGGGTATAGAGCGAACGTGGAGAAAGTGTTCCATCTTTCATGCAGTAGAGAAAATGATATATATTTTTTTTTTATGTAATAGATTAATTAGTATACTTCACAATAATATGCCAACAACAATGCATGCTTAAGTCTTTAACTTACTAAGTTAAGTGGGCTTATATGAGATAGGTATGCTTGATCTAGCTGTTATATATACAGTGGTGTTTTTGTCAATATATACGGCTCCTAACTATAAAATGATTTAACTATGATGTTATGATGTTAAAAATGAAGGGAACAAATTTGAAAAAAGGAAAACACCCATCAGTCCAATATGACTAGAAACATGACAAGATTCTGCGCTTTTCCAAAGGAGCATTTACAGTACCAAACATAAATATGGCCACTCTCTGTTATATTTGCTAAGGTTTTTTACTTCATTTATATTCCTCGTGTCGTCTAAACGCAGAATGACTGTTGAATACTCAATCGTTTGGCTGCTATATGCGTTGTGATTTTCAGCCGATTCACTAAGTGTCGCCACATACTTGCAGAAACAGGAAATCACAAGTATGCACACCAACAAACGCAAGGGACTGCATCCCCTGATTCCTTTTTTTTATCAAGAAAGAGGGACATTTCTGTCGCTGGCGCCGCTTCCGATTATTTCCCAACTAACGGCTGCCAACTTCTCTCTGTTCCAAGGACCGCTTCAGGAACCCAGTATCTTTTCATATTTTTTTAATCATAATATTTTTGGTATGAGGTATAATTGATCATATTCTTACATGCTCATTGATCAGAAAATACATTACATGTGAACATTGCAAATATTTATGCTACGTGTGTGGCATATGTCCTATATCTTTTTACTTTCACATTACCTCCCCGATATTCCAATGGTGAAATTGGCATTGAAAAAAAAGCTATTTTTAAAAAAGCTCTGTTTTATTTTTGATAAAAAGACTGTAGTTTGTTACACAGTGCAGTTTGAATACCAATTCTATCGCTGAGTGACTGGTAAAGGAAATAAGACGGAAACGTTGAGTGGGATATCCGTTTAACCATTTATGAGAGCAATGTACTATCATAAGTTATCCAGGGTTTAGGCCGGTTTGATGTGGTTTTGTGACCTGGCTGCGAAATTTCAACCCTGAGACAGGTCACAAAACCCCATCAAACCGGCCTCAATCCTGGATAACGTTTTTGTCACCACATTTTGTCTTAATCGGATTATTAGACTATAGCATTAATTATGGACAAATGTGCATGTCCTATGTGTAATACACTAGTGTTTGTTCGCACACTAAATACATCATACTTTGGACGTCATTTTAATTGTGATGTTACAACGTTGATGCAAGAAAAACGTTTTTGTTTTTCTGTGACGTTCTCTGTGATTCGTCTCAATGAACTGATGCGTTTTCTACCATTGGCTCACTTGGCATGTGAGCACAGAAGAGAAACGAACAATACTTCCTGCACAGGAAAGTCGATCTGCATATGTACGTCATTGCTTCAAGAAAAGTTTATATGAGAATCTTAAGTTGCTTAATCTGTATAGGCCCAATTACATGCCACTTAAAATGTTAACTATATTACTAGGAGATAAACATTGCTCGAGTTAGTGGTGAAAAAGATAACCTAGGTTACGCAAATTGTAGAGTGGGTTATCCTTTCAACCAGTCACGAGAGCTATATTTTTGCTTTCAAACATCACCGTGCATTATTCCTCTCTTTTAATAGCAAAGTTAAACTCGACATCCAAAATGGTCTATTCCATTGTTTCTATCACAAATTCAAACTAGGGGATGGTTGCTCGAAGCGCTTTTAAATTTTTTCGGCTATTAGATGACGTCACACCATGTTGGAGGTCTATCTCTAATGCACTATTAACGATTTAATCTGGTGTTATGGCGCCTGGCTAGACTAGTTCGGAACAGCGTGACGTTTTTCGAAACGCAACGTGAAGTAGAATGACGTTATTCTAAACGTGATAAGACAAAATGACGTACATGTATCCTCTTCCCTGTGGGAACTGATGAACACACGTTTACAAGCAACGTCATAATATTTTTATCATAGTTTGGCGCAGAACAGTTCGAAATCAAATGGTAGTGAGATATCGCTTTATACGGGTGAAGGAAATCATGATATTTCACCAACACTCGAGATTAATATCTATTTAGACACTTGTCTCCCGGGAGTTTATCTAGTAGTACATGAGATAAATTATCGGTTTTATTATAATTACTCGACATCCTTGTACCAATGGGATTACTGTTTAATAAGAAAATAACCTATGTATAGGACTAGCTGCAGGTCATTTGATTAAAATCGGAAGCCGCCTTATCTCCATGCCTTACCTACAGCCCCGTGTGCGTTGAAAATTTAGAAGGTAGGGGAACATGTGGCAAAGTGGACCAAACTATTTTAGATTACCAACTTACCATGATAGAAGGAGAAACTGTAAATGATGTTTGCCGATTTGACTTGGCATTTGTACACTCTTCACAATAAGACAAAACCACAGCGGATCTAAAAAGAAAAAAACATTTTATCATTTTATTGAAAATAGAAAAGTACAAAAAAAATTCACATTGCCCCACACATGTCATGTGGGGCAAAGCGAAACTTGTCATGTGGGGCAAAGTGAAACATATTTAACATTGAATGTCATTATTATTTAGGCATACTGTTTTTGTAACTCTGCATATCAGGTCACTTAGTCAATCAAATCACAGCAACACTCTCATGGGGTTAAGCAGAATAACAAAGTAATGGCCACAACTCTGCCAGCTTGAATAAAAACTAAAAATTAAATAACTTGCTTTTTTATCCGAATGAATTTGCATAAAGTTACTTTTCAACAACAAAACAAATCACTTCAAGCAGAAATCACACGTGAAATCTTCATTATATGGAGATGCACAGTCCTCATGTGCCCATTCCCGGTGGGAAAATGTTTCCTTTTGCCCCATCCACCCTGTCCCGCGTTACAAACTTTATGTTTGTATCATGACTAGCCAACCATGCCTAAATTTACTTTTCAAATGTCATTGTGTTTGAGAGAAAATTGAGGCTTACATTAATTTATATCATAATTATTTAGCAGTAGGTTTCCATATAAAATATAGGTTTCAATTCTGTACAATTTAATTTTGTCTCGGGAAAGCACAACTAGGAGTCTCCACAAAATGGCACATCGTTAAATCAATAGACCTTTATCTTGTCATCTTCTGCATCAATTATCCAAGAGATGGAAACACGCTGTCGCTTGATTTGGAAACAGTTTCACTTTGACCCTTGATGGTTACAAAATGGCTGCATGTAGGTATTGCTTGTGGCGAGATACCGCTTGTATATCCGCCTATACCATCAGGTATATGAGAGAGTCACACGATGTGGCTCCGGCAATCGCAGGGGTGGTTTTTACGAGGTTTCCTCCCGGTTTTCCACCATATTGAGGCAAGGAACAGTGTGAAATTAACAACCCGTCGTCATATAAGTGAAATACCCTTGAGTACGACGTTAAACCCCAATCAAACAAACAAACCTGCTTGTATAACGCTAACTCTTTAAAAACTGCCTACAGTCCGTTAACGCATATTCAGTTGAAATATACTCAGTGGGTTAGTGAGATCAAGGCTGGATACCTGCGATCCCTCGTATCTCGTGCCTATGATACTAATCCGATCTAGTTGGACATAGTTCTATTGGGCTGAGCAGAAAGCTCACAGCGAACTATGTGCTGATACTTAGCCATTTCTGGTCTGAACGTCTTCTCTGTATTTTAGAACATTTCTGTCTCTTTTCTACAACTAAAACCGACCACGAGGTTCAATGTTAGACTCTCTAGGTTCTAAGTTTGCCGTCACTTAGAAAATAAATTTTAATCTTACACCGAGTATAAAATTTGTCTTATCCACATAAAAACGAAACTTGTTTCAAAATTGGTTGTTTAAATTAAAATCACAGGCACGTCTCTCTATTTACAACATGTTGTGGATGAAAAATGAAGAGCGTTATATTTATTGTGATTGAAGAAACGCAAAACACTAGCTTGTGTCATTTGTATGAATATGCAAAGTGCTTTGGTGAAAGGCAATCTGTCCGACGGTTAACATAACGTTTTCGTGTAATATTGTTGAAACCATTCCCTTCTAAAGTATCTTTGACGGATATGGATAGAAACAACAGATGTTTGGGCATACGCACGCATATCCAGCTAATTACAAGCGTCCTTTTATATTCATTATGTATAATATTACGGTATGTTTGCTGATGCACAGTACAATGTGTGGCGGAATTAATTGCAATATAGTACTGACATCTGTGTTTGAATGGTATAACGTTTGAGGTGTATATACAGTATACTTGTTCCCGGTCAGATGGCTGTAATGGCTACAGGTTAATCCGCTTTATGCTAAATCCACAAACTAGCCCTTGGTCCTGTACTCAAATTTTCATGTACGGTCTGCATGCATCAACGAAAAACTTGTCTTTGTCACTTTGTGAATTTCAGAAAATCTCTGTCCCAGCGTGATTAGTATAGATTTTTTTAAATGTGATAATTATATTTACCTGATGGTCTGCAAACACGGTGCCTTAATTGTCCTTGTGTTTTGTTGTGATTCTTGGCATTATTTATATAGTATCGCCCAATACAGCAATGTTCACCCTCAGTAATTTCGCATGAATAGGGTTTCAGAACCGGTGTCCTATAATTTACTTGTAATATAGGGTTTACGCGGAGCTATTGCCCTAGTGCTGGCTGGCACGCCGTCGTGTGAGTAAAATAACCCAATCTAACAAATCTATTTTACGCTTTATGATTTCAGCAGAAGGTTTTTTAATGTCCAACATTGTCGTATTTGACGCATCATAATTGTTGACGTTTTTTGCTTCCAGAAACCTGAGGGATTGTTGGATAAATTGTGGACGATATTTTGTTGCAACCCCTTCCGGTATTGTTGTGATTGTTGTAAAGAACCCGTGACCACGTTGAAGAAGGTGGACATCAGGCATTCATTCCGGGAAGGTGGTAGGCTGGATTCGTCCAGCAGTAACACAGACAGTCTACCGAGTTACAGAGAGAGAATAGACTCTGATAATATGTCTAGAACAGACTCCACCTCAATATCGTCGGCCAGCAATCTTAACGTGGAGAACAAAAGAGGCTCGGGCACCACACCAATCATAGATATGAAACCTATCGAGTTCTGGGCGGCCACAAAAGAGAACATTCAGCCTCGACAACACAGGCGCCGTTTGCCAAGTGAAACGGAAATCAGTGTAGAAAACTTTCAGAAAGATTTATATGAAGTTGAAGAAAGCAACGAAGAATGTTTAACTGACGAGCAAAAACTAGCTCGCTACCAGCTCGGTCAGATTCATTTTGGGTTGCAGTATGAGGTAACTACCCGCGTTTTGGTTGTGAAAGTAATCGAGGCTAGAGATTTGCCATCTCCATACTCATTGGACGAAAACAAACAGGACATGGCTCACTCGAATCCCTACTGTAAGATCTCCCTTCTCCCTGACCAAAAAAACTCACAGCAATCATCAGTTCAGAGGAAAACACAAAGTCCAGAATGGAGCGAATATTTTGTGTTCGATATCCCGTACAAAGAGGCTCAAAGGCGAACCCTGGAGATTTTGGTGAAGGACTTTGACAAGTATTCTCGACACTGTATCATAGGACAGTTGCATTTACCACTGGCAAGTCTTAACCTGGTGAAAGGTCGCCACATGTGGAAACCATTGTCACCAAGTTCAATGGTAAGAGCGCAGCTTTGATATTATTGATTTCCATATTTTTATTATTTGGCAGAAAATATAATTGTTAAAAGTTACAGATAGTTGTGCGATACAAAGTAGTAAGTACCGTAGCTCATATTTAAAGTTCAGTTGACATCCTTAGCTAAAGTCCAGTGCGTGTAATTCGCTGTATGAGGGCCCTCTCGGTATAGAAAATAAACAGGCCAATCAACAGGTATGCTGGCAAATAAACACAGACTTCCAAGGCTGTAAGCAGCAAATGTGTGATATCATTTTCACGCTTCTTAAATGTTTTTGTTATTTTGAGTGACAATCGATTTCTAGTCTGGAAAAAAACGTTTGATTTTTAAAGAAAGATTTTGACATGCTACGACTCACAAGTACAAACAGGATCTATGTAGAATAAAGTACAATTTGGCGAAAAAGTGGATTTTGGTTGATAGTTTGATTGATTGATTGATTGATTGATTGATTGGTTCATTCATTCATTCATTTATTTTTAACGCCATGATTAAAGTTATTTTACCTAAATTCCAACAGTGAAAAAAACACTAATTAGCACAGCGACAAAATGTCAAGTGTTATGTTCTGTTGGAAAATTAATGTTCCGCTTTTGCTTAGTAAAGTGAGTATATGAGTATGCTGGGAACATACTACCAGTAGCCAGAAGGCTCATAACATGTATTTAGTTTATCATTCCTTGGAAACAAAGACGGCTTGACTAGGTTAAAACATAGGCCATATACTGGCATTCGCAAGAGTGCAGATTTATTGGTGGTCAGGAAATTAAAACACGTGACCTGGAAATCCGATAAATGTGCACTTGGGAACATCTTTACAAAGCAAATTAAATAGAGAACAGAAAACTGTATTTGAGTCACATTGTGAAAATGTGAAAGTTACCAAAGAAGCCTACTCAACCCCGTGTCACACTCCGGCCGCACGTTCGGTCTATTTGTCAAGAGAAAGAGATGATTACCGGCAAAGAATATAACATGAATCCGCCGTTTGACTATTGCTCTGGTGATTGATATTGCTTTTGTTGAAATGTCCCTGACATGTGAAGAGATATTAGCTTACTTTACTATCTGGGCCATCACGCAGGTCAAATATACCCTCATTAATCACACTCACATTAATAAGCGTTTTGTTCAGCCAGAAAGGTAAAACAAAGCAAGCCTTGTCGTATACATTCTGCTTCTCTTCTTTGTATCTCCATAAGCAAGAAACACTGTTAAAATTGACAAAGTTGTAATGATTTGTTTCCATACAATGTGACTGACGTCCTCTGTCTTTTTATGATGACAGGAGCGACAGGATGTTGGTGAACTTCTATTATCCCTTAATTACCTACCGACTGCAGGGAGGCTCAACATAGACGTAATCAAAGCGAAGCAACTACTGCAGACGGATCTGGTCGGGGGATCAGGTAAGATGGTTGGAAAGATTATAGAAGGTTCAAAGCTGTCAACTAGTGTGATTGTTTTAGATAATTAATCATAATTACGATAATCTATATTATACTGCCTTGGCATAAATGTATTTTTATTGAGCCTATATTTTGTCTTGTTTAATGAAAAAGCTTGTCTTTGTCTAAGTTTGAAAATTATTGAATATTTCAGACCCCTTTGTGAAGGCGACTCTAGTACAGTATGAAAAGCCTATGAAGACGAAAAAAACTTCTTGCAAGAAGAATACAATAGATCCTATTTTCAACGAGTCGATCAGTTTCAATGTGACCCCACAGCAACTGGAATCCACAAGTATTGTGTTAACAGTCTGGGACTACAATAGCAAGACACGGGATGATTACTGTGGCCGTATTGTCTTGGGGAAGTATGGGACGGGACCTCATGAAATCACACACTGGAACAGGATGCTTAACTCACAAAGAACTGCCGTGGCTCAGTGGCATTCTCTGCGCACTCGTCAAGAGTGTGATCAAGTCTCCCCGGCTTCCATCGCTGTCCCTTGAGGTGCTATGTTACTACGGCCAAACTAGTAGTTCAGATTCCATCAGAGGTTATCCGTTATCCTCTACCCCAGGAGGCACAAACGTCAAGGAATAAACTCTCCGACAATATACACAATTACTGCTGTCAGCAGAAAAGTCGGGTAAATCAAACAGGGAGTGCTGTCAGTGCAGTTTATCAAAGATCTCAGATCGAGCGGCAATATAATGGATGTTAATAAGTGTACATATGTACATATATTGTGAACATCTCCAATAAAAGATATCAATTGTTATAACATAACGTTTCTTAATGTCGATATATTAACCCACCTTTGCTGTACTAGGTTTTGCAATGAAACGGATCATATCTTTTATATTAATCAGCTGTTCCGCTGCATACAAGGTGATGATACTGGTCTTGTGATATCTGCTATGTACTCTTTATATGTTTCTCGTTACAATTAGCATCAACAGGTACAGAGTGAAAAATCCCACCGAATAGAAATTACGATTCTATTTAACTTGTAAATACCTATTAAATTGTTGGGGTTTTTTTACGGACCACAGAGGTGTGTATATAAATAGTGCTTTATTTTATTGAGGTTATTGTTCAATTATTTTAACAATCTGGTATTTATATTTGATGAAAGAGACAGCTTGTACATAGTTTGTAAATAGTATTTGATATTGTACTTGTTTGAATTAAATTCTGCTGACATATCGTACTTGTAAGGGATCGTATATGTTCACCTGTGTAATTAAGATAGCGGATGCCTGCCTTTGCTGTATATAAGGCTGTTTATTTTATTATCCCCTCCCTAAGACGGCCCTTATCTGTGATCTGTAAAGGCTTGATTGTTACTCATTTAAACTTATTTTCCGTGGTTTATATATACCTGTGGATATAAGAAAGGTTGAATTGTTTCATGTATTTTGACAAATTGTACAAACAAATTAGATGATCTATTTAATAAAGTAATTTGCAGTTCCCACATAACTGCTTTCTGTGCTTTTACTGTATCGGGATAAATGTAGGCCTATGGTTTTCCAAAAATCATGTGGCACTCGGTAGTTCTCGAATGTACTGCACACATCATCCCGGACGTCACACAATCGTCGCCATTATGGCATACATTTTTTTCTCAAATCAATTGATTAACATAGTCCGCTTTGTGTAGAAATTTCACGGTATCCTTCTGTTTTAGGTTTAGAACATAATGTTCTCCTAATCTGAATTTGCGTATTCTAGAGCCGTATGCAAATCGCAACGTCTATTTGAATGTGGTGAATAGTGTGCATACGCGGGTGAACAGGCTTCCGGCGAATAACATGTACGATTGTTGTGCTCATACATCTATCACGGCCGAGCGTGTAGGCCTAGTGATGATACCACAGTAACGAGAATCTCTCGAGATTTAACCTATGTACGACGAAAAGACAGATCAAGAGGATTTCATGCCGGAACTGTCCGAAGCGATTATAAATACGCTCGAATAATTAAAGAATAAAATCGCTCTGTTTTTTAAATCATGAAAACCCTTATTATTCATAGTAGTAATAAAATCCGATAGATTACACATATAGCGACATACAGAAACCAAATTTTAACTTTGCCACCAGGTGGCGCAACCTGTAGGTCAACATACACCAAAATCAATTCCAAGCGACGTCTTGTCACATGGAACACCCATGCTAAGTTTGATTCGAATTGCACAAGAAGTTTTCAAATTAACATACAGAAACAAAATTTAGGCTTTGTCACCTGTAGTTATTTCAATCATATGTCGAAGTGCAATCCCAATTGGTGAAGAGACCATGCAGCCACAAGACACATTGCCAAAATACAAGAAAAATATAGGACGCAAAACATGGAATAATGATCCAATACGTAAATACGTACAGTGACAGACATTATATTAGATGTGTTTGCCCTGGGCAAAGGCTTCATTTATAAAGAACCAGAAGAAGGTTCCCCACGAAATTCCAACTCAATGAATGGCTATGATCTGTTTACAAATTTAAAAAACAAAACGTGATCTGTAACAGGTTCGGGTTGAAAGGGATTAATAATAAACTCTCTCAAAATTCATATTTAGTAATCTAGAAAAATGTGCTTGCACCCGCCGGGACTCTTTCGCAAGATATATATGTCTTTATACTTTTAAAGATTAATCAGGTGTCTCTACATGACATTGCGCAGTCTTACAAGTCTATAACCAATGAATCATCTCACAATGTAGATAAATTCACCAAAACACGTTTTTTAATATCGAGTTTGTATGCATCATTCACGCACGTATGCCTAAAGTACACAAATGTTCTAACAATGGCGGGTCCCGATTTGATCTACATGTAGTAATTTCAGACACTAATCGTGGAGAACGTGGACGGCCATGTGATCTGTTCTGAACACATGAACAAATGAAATAACAATGACCTTCTATCCCAGGACAGAAATACTTGTTTTGGGAATTTGAGACACAGTACATCCGGGTCGATTGAGACACGTCGTTTCTCCTCTCCTTTCACATCGAAGTCGCTGCTGAAGTCCACAGGTGTTACGCTGAAAGTGCAGGTGTTTCTTAAAATATCATAGATGATAATTCAAGTTGGATAGCTTAATACATGATATGACATATATAATGGATGGATTGCCCCAATTATATCAAGTCCGTCTGGGGCCAGTTACTCGAAAAGCGGTTAGAAGCCAATACCAGATCAAATGGCTATTGGTGGATTATAAAGATAGCCCTTCAACATGGAGGGGGGAGGTGAGATCGGACGATGGTGGTAGGGGTGGGGGGTGATTTTAATAGCGCTTCCAGCAACCCGTCACTGTTAAAGTAACATATAGAAAGAGAAATCGTAATACATTCATGACAAGTATTTACTTTTGTATTGATCAGAAACGATTTTGAACCGAAAATTCACAACAGGACAGAGCTCAATCAGCTGACAGTCTACTTGTGATGCTGGAAAAACTATTAAATTTATATAAACCTTTACAAAAATAGAAACGCTATTGAACTGCATGGCAGACTATAAATCGATGCTACATTTACCGTAGATATACATTACAATAATGTACCAAACTTATTTGCTTCAACTACATTGGATTTGGCAAACAGGTTTTGTGATATACTGATTAAAGAGCCACTGGTGATTAAATATTATACGCACCAAGAAACCCCAAAAATGTCACAAATCAAGAAGTATAAATTTCTTACACAATTCCACCAGGATGAAAATTATTTCGTGGAAAATAAAAGCACGGAAATTAATATATTTTAATTTGAGCAAATCGCATACCGCACCTATATATCATCAATGTCTTCTAGCTATACTTTCCACCTAGCTTAGATTCCAATAAAAAGACGTCACTAAAACATCCTCTCACAACTGTCATCTCAATAAATCAATTAAGGGCAAAATCAATTTAAATTGGATTTTGTTTGTTTGTTTGATTGGGGTTTTACGTCGTACTCAAGGGTATTTCACTTATATGACGACGTGCCAGCCCAAT
>JAQQZZ010130082.1:0-13856 GCA_030265115.1 Mopalia vespertina | reverse complement strand
TGTATTTTTGTCCGTCGTCATATAAGTGAAATACCCTTGAGTACGACGTTAAACACCAATCAAACAAACAAAACAAATCAAACAAATATTTCTACTGGTAGTTAATATTAATTTTAACTAAAATCAAGCCTTTTTTGACTTCTTGTAAAGTTAACTACTTGCTTTGATATTTCATACAAGTTTTCCAGTTGGATAGGAAAGTAAGTGTCACTATAATTACAGTAGTCTCCTTCAAATTCAATTCAATTAAATTAAATATATAATTTTACAAAACCTGGGAGAAAAGAGTATGAGGTTTAAATTTATCAACATCTCTGTCCCAGTGTGATAACTTTTTAGAAATATTTATATATTGTTTTGTTTCAGTTATGCTATGTGATGTTTGCCATTGCGATCTGTGTTCGTGTTGATGGTTACGCTGTTCTCTACGCTATTCTGCTCGGCATTCTGTTACTTTGTAACCGTCGAGGGAATGCTTATTTGTGGTGGTTCTACACCTTGCTGATTGCCATTTTACTACCTCTACAATACTGTTCATCTTTAGGATTTCCTCTGGGACTGTGTATTGGTAAGAACCTGAATTACTGACATTTGACGCTGAATTCATTGTGCTTTTCCCGAAATCTCATTATGAGCAATTAATAACAATTTACTTGAAACATTTTAGGTGCATTTTGTTGAAATAGGATGCTGATTTGTTGTTTTATGGTGTTCATTTAAACCATGTTCTAGGTCATGTGATTATATTGTATCTTGTCTTTGTTTGTTTCCTTTTTTCCTGTAGGCTGTTATTCTGTCATATAACTGAAACAACCTTGAGTTATGTGTAAAACCGTGATCAACCATACAAAACAGATCATTGAAATCATTAATAATTGCCCTCTGGCTAAAGGTAGTTTGTCTGAAGATTAGCAATGCTATCATTACTTAGCATGTGATGAAGGCTAACTTTCCAACAGAATCGTAAAACACTTCACATTTCATGGTTGTGCTAGTGTCAATAATCATTGGTATACACCGCTGTCCTATAAGTGAAATACAGAGTACAAAACAATCCCTGAATCAATCACTGAACTATTCATTCCGTATATTTCCAGATTACCCATGGGATGAGGAGAATGTCATGGACCCCAATCTAGAGAAATGGCTCTTCTTACCGGACTATGTTGATAGACCTAACCCGTGGAAATTAATAGGTCACAATCCAATTCATTTGTACATTATTTTCAGAAAAAAATTAAAACTCATTATATAGAATATTTAAAAATAAAATATAGCCTTTTTGAACGGTATGGCCATGTAATGTAATATTCAAAGCCTCTTTTTCATTTGTACATTATTTTCAGAAAATAATAAAAACTTGTTAAAATTAATTTTTATCAATAATTATTTCCTGAAAATATTATGGTTTTCTAACAGTCAAAGGGTTATGCTTTTTATATAATATTCAAAACATCTTTCTCTGTAGGCATCATTTGGGCATATTTTTCAGTATTTGAAAAGATATTAACACAATATTAAATTCTCTACTTTCAGCTGACTTTTTCTTGCTGCTGTTTGTTTGCCGACAAGCCCGAGTATTCTTTATAGAGATATCGTCATCTCGAATTGAGGATTATGGAGGGGGAGATAATAAAGATATTCTACCTGAAGTGGAGGCTAACATGGAGATACCTGTTCCTGATTTTACCGGATCATTCCAGTAAGAAATTTGATCATAACAAATTAACCAAAAAATCAGTTGAAAATCATTATTTGTTTTGAATGTTTACCTATTTTACCTGGAGTTTTTAACTAGAGCATCTTCTTGCTCTGGCGCTCCTGGCAATGGTTCAGTGATAAGCAAATCGGACTACGAAGTACCGTTCACAGGTTCAAAGTCCCCTGTTCATGAAAAGTCATTTGAGGAGACTTGCTCTTGGGTTTTCCCCATGTTCAAGTTAACCTGAGTGAGAAGTTGATAATATGTCGTCATATAAGTCGAACAAGCTTTAGTATGATGCTAAACCCCAATGAAATAAACAAATAGTGTTGCTTCATTAATTGATTGATTTGATTTGTGTTTAACCCCATGCTTAAGGGTATTTTACTTATATGACGGTGATGTACTTCCAATATATAATATGGAACGTAAGATACAAATGTTCTGTTCTATAGTTGACCACATAAATATACTTCAATTGTAATGTCCTTAGCCAGAAGATCAAATATTGTTGCATTGCGTTTTGAATTCTAGTAAAGTTAGGCCTTCTTGCTAAGGGCATATTGTTTGAAGAGCAGCAATACCGTCTTTACTTAGCACTGGAGGAAAATTAACTTTCCAACATTACGAAAACTCTTCACAATCATAGTTGGGTGAAAAGAGGTTTAGTACCTATGTGAGTCATTAAGTTTTTAAATAAAGAATATCTATCTAACATGCTTTACCTTCTCTGTTTTATTTTTCAGGTCATATTTGGATGTTGCCAAGTATTTTGTTTTCCTGTACCTGTTCTGGGTGACCCTGGCCATTGTGTTTTTAACTGGTACATTACGGATCAACCTGTTCAGTATGGGCTATGTGATTGCTGTGTTTTGTTTCATGTGGTATGGACAGGAGTTTCTGTTAAAACCACTACGGAAATTACTTTGCATGTAAGTATAGACTGTAAGGATCTCGTGGACGTTGATATGAGCATGCCCTCTGGCTAAGGGCAGTTTGTATGAAGAGAAGCAATGCTGTCTTTACTTTAGCACTGGAGGAAAATTATCTTTCCAACATTATGGAAACGCTTCACATCTTGGTTGTGCTAGTGTAAATTATTGTTGGTATTCACTGCCATCATATAAGTGAAATACCCTTAAACACGGCGTAAAACATGAATCAATCAATATTGTATTTATGCAATAGTTATACCTTGAAGTTCTTGCATTGTTATTTATGTAAATTATTTAGCCATAAAGCCACTATTCATCAGCTTATATAATATAAGTTAATATTTAATGCCTATATTATCTGTTTTATTTCTTCAGGTGGAACATTTTGATTGGATACACCTTCTTCGTACTCTTTGCTAAAGCATGTCTTCAGGTAAACTGATGCTTTTCATCTATTAACTAAAATAACTCATAATTTGGTGTTATATCTTTTTTAAAATAATAAATAGTTTTGTAAAACTTTAGTCTATGTATAAAGGCAAGCAACTATTTCTTTCTTTGCATTAAAATATATATATTTGGATGTATTGGTGTGTTAAGTCCTCTTGGATGTACACTATGTGTGCAGGTGTATCAGAGAAATGTTACAGATAGATTTGGCCTAAGTTTACATAAACATTTTTACAAGGACTCCAGTAGTTTGGGCCACACATAGAAAGTACACCATTGTCAATACCCTTCAGTTAGAATTTTAACAACAACATTATTTTAGCATAGTGCTTTCTTCGTCCGAACAAATTGTAGTTCACAAGTTAAAGTTCACTTTAAACAAACCAGTTTGACACCTACAAGTATGTTGGAAGAAAAGCAAACTTGTGAATAAGACTAAATACTGTGCCTTCTTGATTTAAACTGTAAATTGATAAATGAGTGACATTTGACCTATTATGTTATACCATTTGTGTTGTTACAGTTGGTTGGTTGTGTTTACATCACATATCTTTTCACCGACTATTGCTGGGTTATTCAACTCTTCGGGATCACCTGTTTACGATCGGATTCTTCATACAGACCAAGTGAGTCAATAGACAAACTCATCGCAAAACCTTGTGGCCATTTTCACAAAATCTTGTACAACAAAAAAACTACAGTACAATAAAATTTCATTTTGTTAAACTTTAGTTGTAAAAATATCCGAGAGTTTTCTGACGTACGACATTGAGTGAAAGTGGCCCCTGGAATCTTGGATCTGTATTTAGCTTAAATCACCTTGAATTTCGTCCACAGAAAAAACCATTCTGGAAATTGTTTATAGCACTGAGAAATTGTGTATGGGAGGCAGATGATGCATTTTTCAGTTAGAAAGAATCAAATTTGCTCAGAAAATATTAATTTGTTTGTGTATATCATATAATGCTTTCACAACTATCAAAAAGGTAACAATTATTTATAAACTAAAATTATGGGGCTGGTTGCTCTAAGCGCTATTAAATTTAATCTGGTGTTAGATGACGGTACGCCATGTTGAAGATCTATCTCTAACCCGGTATTAGTGATTTAATCTGGTGTGAGCGACTAATTGTCTTTCGAGCAACTGGCCCATGGTGATTAAAGTGTCTAAGTTTGTATAAAAACAAACCTGTGGTTAACATACAACTTCCCAAAAACAACCATAATTATTTTACATTTTATTTGCTCACATAGAAGGTTGCATTGATCAGGTTCAACTATATACATTCATGGATATTCAAAAAGATGTACATCTTTGGGGAAAATTTGTACCAAAGAGACTGTTCAATAAGACCAGCTGCTGTTGATCAGTTGTCAAGAAAAAAATAGAAAAATAATCTTATTTTGTGGTAAACATTATTGTGTAATCTAAAAGGGACAAACAAAAAAAAAAACAACATATTAGGCACACCTGTACATATTTATCAGCTTGATACACTACAGTGACGCATACAGGTGTAATATAAAATGTCCTGAACGAGGTTGAAAAGCAGCGTTTTGGTGTCAAAGTTATTATGGCAATTTTTGCAGCAAGTTCGCAATCACTCTTCAGTCTTATTATAGGTCGATTTTTATGAAACTTCACAAGTTATGATCAAGGTATGGGTGACTATTTTATTTCTTACCTGTCTATTTAATTATACAGCCTCTACATCGTCTACCTGTAAAGTGGAAGAAGACAATACTGGCCTTACCTGGGATGTGGTCTGTTTCATTTTCCTCATCTTCCAGCGCCGTATCTATCACTGTCATTACTTCCGTCATGCAGTCACTGAATTTGAAGCCTGGAACCAATTAGCATCCAGGTAAGTGTGATGTCAAATGGTGAATGTTCATCCGTGAGACCACTCAATTAAGGAAATTTCCTATCAGATATGCAGAGGGTTGGGAGGGACTTCTTGTTGCTCTGGTGATATCGAAGCTAAGGAGCAACATGAAGCTGATCTGTTTGTGATGTCCTTTGCTCTGCCTTGGTTTTGTTGCTAGTGGTGTTTAGGGTGGTTTCTTCACCCATTGGGCTATCATACAAGCTTAACCCCAATCAAACAAACATGAGTCAATACGGTATCAATAAAAACATGGAAAAACAAAAATGTGTTGGACTTTATATATGTATGCTTTGCATCTCAAAAATCCCTATTCATGAGTCCTGTTATACCTAGGCTACTTTACACACTGTTGTTGTAGGTAACATTTTAGATAGAATTGTGACTATTCTCTGATGAAACTTAGGCTGATTTAATAGAGCAGATTTATGCTTAAATCAAAATGTACTTAGATGGTTTGTAGCTTCTTACTTCTATGCCACTTGATGTAAACTAAATGTTATCCATGTGATATCACATGATTTGGACAAATTTTAAATAGATTTGATTATTTTGGCATGTTTAGAAGTTGAATGGCCCACAGTATAATACTGATAGTTGGAGAGCACCTGTTATATGTAATTTGTAATGATCTGTTTGATTTGCAGGGGTGCTTATTTCATTAACCGAGTCCTTACCAGAGAAATCCAGAGACAGAAGAAACTAGAAAAAGCCATCCTGGAAAATATTAAATCTAAAATGGCCAAAATCAAAGAGAAACAGTCCAAATTAAACAAGAAAAACTTTGTGGAACCAGAGGAACATTTCCAGAGTAAGTAGATCCAGTACTGTTATTTGGTACAAATTATTTTATTTTATTCTATTGCAATATTAGAGGAGCCTGTTGACAGTTTCCTGTTTTTTGTATATTCCATTTTGGAGTCTAACTAACAGAAATCGGCTATTTTGGGCACTAAAAAGTTTGGGAGTGTTGGTGTTTGTCATGGAGCGTTATTTAGGGTTGTTTTATATATGATGGTACCTATTTCCTTCTGGAACAACTCATTCCTCTTATACCTTATTCATTAGTAAAATATTGGAATCGATTGTAGATTTGTAATTATTTTGGCTTGTAATGATATCTGGTGTTGGGCCCGCGGCCTTCGCTTAGTGGTTAGCGAGTGCGCTTAAGAGTTGTATTTCGATGTACCGTTCACATGATCGAGTCCGTCTGTCGACCATCCGGTTTATGAGTGAGTCACATGATGTGGCTATGGCAATCGCAGGGGTCGTTTTCAGGAGGTTTTCCTCCGTCATTAGGCAAGAAATAGTGTGAAGTGGACAATCCTTCGTCGTATTAGTGAAATACCGTTGAGTATAAGGATAAACCCCAATCTAACAAACAAACAAACATATCTGGTGTTTCAATGTCCAATATCTTTTGCATTATCATCAGAGATCGAGATACACACTTGTTTGCAGGTCCATTGGGCTGGCACGTCATCTTATAAGTGAAATACCCTTGAGTACAACATAAAAAACCCCAATCAAACAAACAAACAAACAACAATTTGGGCCATTTGACTAGTGGAGGAATTAATGAAATATTTACCTGTATTTTTATATGGATTGATAAACTGCTTGTTATTTCAGCCATTCGCTCTGGGGATTACTATATGTTTGAGGACGAGGAAGATGATGCTGATAAGGTTGAGGAACCGGAGCCAGCTCCAGACAGTCTCACTATAGGCAAAGATGTCAAAGAAGGGGAGACAAGTCCAACACCATTCCAGGTAATTTAAGTGACCTGCCATGTTGTCTTGGTGGCTAAGCTTTCCTGTGCTTCATCAGTTTCTTTGTGACCAGAAATCTCTTTGTGTTTCCTGCACTATAGATGGTAAGCTAGACAAAATCTGGAAGTCTGTTCAGTAGAGTGACAAGCTAGTACTTTGCTAGATACCTGTTTTTAGTACATAGGGCTACTGAGCAACGGCCGATGCTCAGCTCACTAAACAGGTTCCATTAAGAGTGTCCCTAATCATTTTTACCTGAGGACAGTCGTAAAATGAAGTTTCAATAGGGGCATGACAAAAGGACAACTATACTCCAGTTTCATTTCAACATTCAGCAAAAAGTTGTTTTTAGCAAATATTGTTTGTATTAGTCCATATTGAGACCGGTAAAGATTTGTAATGTTGAAGGTTGTGAAAGGAAGTGTGATATTATTGAATTCTTATAATTATTTTAATTCATCAGACAATTAATTGTGAAGAGAAGAGTTTTAATGACAATGTTATGCTCTCTCTGTAGCTGATCTCCACTGCCCTGGACTCTGGGACGAAGAAAGCTGTAGATCAAGCAAAAGCTGCGGAGGAAGACGGTTCACTGAGCGAAAGAAGTTCCTACAAGAGCAGTTATTCGGTAGCCCCTGATGGCACTCTTATAGATGTATGTCTGTCCCTAACCCCTCTGTTTCTCTAACAGTTATTAAAACCGGGTTCAAAGTTTAAAAAAAAAAAAACTCAGTAGAAATCGATACGAGAATGTTAAATGACAGTCTTGATATTTCACTAACATTGATTGTGTTCATCACCTGATGATGACAAAAAACTTAACAAAGTGTAAATATTAAGACTTTATTCATGTACGGAATTGTTTGGAGAAAGCTTGTTTATGTTGATGTTAAATTCTATTTGCAAAGAGGAAAGCACCAGGTGTATCTTCATATAAAATATGATCTGGAGATACTCTAATTTGAACCCAGGTAATTAATAATCCATCTACTTAACCACTCATAAGTCCCCATAACATGCATGGTTGTGGAACATAGAGCTTTGGGGGTCTGGGCTTACTTTGTGAACAAGATTTACAAACATGAAACATTCGTATCTGAATTAATGGTATGGGAGAATTTAACTAATATAGTATGTTTTCTAATCCAATAAGCATGCTTTTAGTAAAACTCTAAAATAATATCTGCCCTCTGGCTAAGGGCAGTTTGTTTGTAGTGTAGCAATGCTGTCTTTGCTTAGCCTTGGTGGAGGATCAACGTTCCAACTTTATTAAAACACTTCACACCCTATGGTTGTGCTAGTGTCAATAATTACTGCAATAGACTGCTGTCATATAAGTGAAATACCCTTGAGTACGACGTAAAACACCAATGAAACAAAAACTAAACCGATATTAGTCCTAAAAGGCCTTAATCACTCCTCTTTTCTCATCTTGGGTTAAGGAACTCTTACACATTATTTTACCAATAGCAGCATGCAATCATAGTTGGGTGAAAAAAAAAGAGAAATATAACTGCTTAAAAATGTATATTTTTTTCTAAATGTTAAAATTAATTTATTCATTGAAAGACATTTTGTGTTCAACTTTTCTGGTTTGTAGTGTAGCAATGCTGTCTTTGCTTATATTATCTTTTTTATATTAAGAAAAAAATTGAAACATTGTCAAGCTCAAAATTATGTTTAGGTGGCAAACTTTATATCATAACTTTATTGTTTCAATCCAAGCTCCACAAATCTACATTTATTTTAAAAAGAAAAATTGTTGTCAAGCAAATTATTTTTTTCTATTGGAGATATGGTAAAATATATTATTAATACCTAATGATTAAACAAAAAAAATGATGGTATTAGAGAATTCCAAGGAAACATAATCAATAAGAAGTTTTTATTGTTGACATACAATTTTATATCTGCTATTATTAGGGTGGATCAAGTCCCACATCTCCTCAAAGCTCCACAAGGCGTCGCAAGAAACCCACGGACACAACTGACGGTGCCTCAACCAGCAAATCTCCTGATCTCCCCAGTGAGGATAAGGTCGAAGAAGAAGATGGTATTATTAATTTATTTGTTATATATTGTTCGGTTTCAGACATAAAGTACCCTCTGGCTAAGGGCAGTTTTGCTTGGAGTGTAGCAATCCTGTCTTTACTAAACACTGTAGGAAGATTAACTTTCCAACTTTAAGAAAACACTTCACTTTTATGGTTGTGCTAGTGTCAATTACTGTTGGATAACATAGCTCTGGTATTAATGAAATATTCTTGACTCACCTTGAACACGGCATAACACGCCAATCAACAATCATACCTATAACAGTATTTTTTTGGATGACTTTTTTCTTATCTTTTCCAGTACAATTTTGTAATGGCAATATGTATCGAAATGAGATTGCCTTTTTACCTGCTTCAGCAAAAAAAAACATTGATTTTTATTTTTTTTTATTTTTTTCACAGAAACTGCCATTGATACAGGAAGGACATGGTGTCAATTTTTCCTCGCTTTAATAAACAGTTTTGTGGATTTTGTGATTCACGTGTTTGATAAAATCTCCTGGAGTTACCGTTATGTGGCAAGGAAACTTCAATCAGAAATGGAAGAGGTCAAAGAAAGGATTAAGGTACTGGAAAGCAATCTGTTCAATCTGTATCACTAATCCTACTTCGATTTACCGTTCACGGGATCAAGTCCATCTGTCAACCATGAGTGAGTCACATAATGTGGCTCCGGTTGTTTCGACAAGGTTTCTTCCTGGTTTTCCTGTCTTTACTTTAAGCACTGGAGAAAAATTAACTTTCCAACAATATGGAAAAGCTACACATCTTGTGCTTTAAGCACGGCGTAAAACACCAATCAATTAATGAATCAATCCCGGTTTTCCACAGTTATTTGACAAGGGGCAGTGTGATGTGGACAGTCTGTCGTCATATAAGTGAAATACCCTTGAGACGACATTACACCCCAATCAAACAATCAAATCAATCTGTATCATTGTTTAAGAGTCTCTCTCAACCATCTTTTATTAAAAAAACCTACATGGAAATGTTGTATAAATGTCAGTAAGAATCTGGGTTTGAAGTTCATGGCTCAACATGTCTGTTGTACAAACATCAGTTTGACCTTAATGAAATGGAAAATCAGGTCTTTAAGAATGATGTAGTGTTGGCAGGTGGCCTGATGTAAACAGCTAGGTTAGAGGTTTGTTCGACAAGCTCATAACCTTACCATCTAGCTATTGCCCGTGGCGGTGGCTTAGTGGTAGCGTGTGCGCTTACTAATCCTACTCCAATCACGGGTATGGTTTTTACGAGGTTTCCTCTTGGTTTTCCACTGTAATGAGGCGAGGAACAGTGTGAAGTGGACAATCCGTCATCATATAAGTGAAATACCCTTGAGTACGACGTTAAACCCCAATCAAACAAACAAACAAATCATCTAGCTATTGACCTTATAAAATTGTTAATACTTTCCTTTTCAATTTATTTCTCGGTTTGATTGACAAAATGTGCTGCTGAACTGTGTTTAAATAAAATGTGTTTCATATCAACATGTTTAATGGTAACATCACAGCATACTTGAAATGCCACTGAATGTGGATAAAATACTAAAAAATTGAATAAATCATTTGAACGTCTTGCTTATACAATAATATACATGATTAGTGAAGGTGTAAAGGAGAATTCTGTTATCTTATCCCACTGAACTTATCAGCATAAGCCTATAATGTAGTCTCAATGGAGTTGTTTTTCTTCATGTTTTTAGAGAAGCAAAGTCCAGAAGATTCAAGCCCATGAAGACACGCCCCCTGGGTTACTAGGTGACGAAGAGGAACCAGACAGATCTATTGGGTAAGATTGCTAGCTAGCTGTCATTGCCCGATTATCTATATGGCCTTTGATCAGGACATCTGAATCTTCAACTGAACAACGGTGGTCATGAATGGTTTTAGACAATATTATATCCTAATCAAGTGTGGATACATGTTTGTGGTCTGACCTTGATCAACACTTGACACAGTAACTGTTTAACTAACTTTGACTTACATGTTTAATACTCTTTAATATGACAATGCAGGTTTTGCAAAAATGCCATTCCTTTTCACTGCTGCCATAATAACCGTCACTCTATGATAACATTATAGTGAGTTACTATTGCAGAGGCTGGACATATTCTGAAATATTGAGCTATCCATAGCCTAACAGATTTAGCTTCTTCAAAATAATGACCATCTTGCTTTTGCCAAAATTTGTTTTTTTAATATACCCCAGGTTTTACTTTAAAATGTGATAAAAATGTACTGAATTGAATGGTGTGGATTGATAGATACAAACTCAAACTACTTGATCAGGTTCTGTTATTTACCCACTCCTCTTTCAGTGATGATTTGGTTGAAGTGACCACTGTGTCTGATGATAAGAAAACCGAAGAACCCCCATCAAAGTCCAGCAGGTATATATTTTACACCTGAGCTCTTAAAAAAAAGGACTTATCTCTTTAATAACCTCCAAACAAGCTTAGGATGAATATTGCATAATATTCGGAAAAAAATTTAAACGGCTAATGTTCATTTTAGATGATTTCAGATCATTTCTTACATCTTGATGAAATACAATTTTTCTGTGAATTCAACAGAACAATAATTGATGGTTATGGGTAAACAATTGGTGAGGTCTCTACTTTTTAGGTTTAAAAAAGAAACCCGAGTGATTGTTCTCGTGTAACATTGTGTGTCATTTCTTGCAGCTTGACTGACCTTGAATTAGCTGTTGCCGAAGCTGAGGACAAATTTGACCAGAGGAAACCAAGAGCATACCGATTGTTGGAGTCTACTTACTACATGATAATATCCCGCTCTGAGCTCGTCTGTTATTTCATCATGATCCTGAACCAGTTGACCTCGGCTAGTCTCCTGTCATTGCCTTATCCCTTCATGGTATTCCTCTGGGGCATGCTGTCTGTACCACGACCATCAAAGACTTTCTGGATCACTGTGATCACCTACACAGAGGTCAGCAAATGCTTAACAATGCTTTATAATTCAGGAGGAAAGAGAGAGAATTGTTACAATTAGAAAGACATACATTTCTATATAGATGTACAATGTACAAGAACAAGTCTATTTTATAGGATATTCATTGATTAAATTAACTTTTTAGAAATATATTAATACTTGATTTGTGGCTGCCACTGTAGCTTTGATATTTTGTATGTTGCTTGGTGTCTCCAGTATCAATGTTTCAGTTAGTTAGTACTCCACCATCATACAATTACCTATATACCATTCTCTCAGGATAACAAGTTCCATCATTTCTGACAATCTTTTTATCTACATTTATATTTGCAGGCTGTTGTTGTTGTCAAATACCTATTCCAGTTTGACTTCTTTCCTTGGAACTCCGCTGCTTTCACAAACCCCTTTTGGGCCCCAAGGATTCTGGGTATTGAGAAGAGATCGAACTATGCTACCTGTGATCTGGCCTTGCTACTCGCTCTCTTCATACATAGACTCATCCTAAAGGTTTGCCATACTGTTTCTCAAAACTTCTATGACTGGCATCATATTATTTCATTCTGTTGGTCGAGAGGAAGCTTCCTGTTACCCTGGTGCTCTCAGAGCTATGGGGTAACTGAAAGCCGATCTATTTATGATGTCATTGTATAGTGTTTTGTGATTATCCTCTTGTTATTGTTTATTGCCAATAATGCCATTAGGCTGGCATGCCAGGATATGAGTGAAATAACCTACAGTACAGTGTTTAACCCCAAGCAAACAAGAAAACACTTTAATTAATGGGCCATTATTTTGACTTGGTGAGGAACTGGCTTATGAAGGCCTTGACTGACTCTTTCTTAACAAAGTCAGAATTAATTTTGAAAATTGTAGTGTACCAAATGGTAATATAGACGTCTTGAAATTCAAGAGTTACTGGGCACATAGGGATTTGTCTGATGAAGTCGAATCAAGTAGAACATTAAAATAATGTTAACACATTTAATAACATGAGATATGGAAGAGACATGAGATCTATATATTATTGGTATATTTACATGTGTATATTATATCATGATTTAAACGTTTTAAACATTATCAATTTGAGGTTTATCCAAATTGTTATTTGAAGTGTATTCTGTTTGTATTACTCAACAGAGATATGGATTATGGAAAGATGTGGAAGAGAAAGAGAAAACTGAAGAAGACGCCAAAGATTCAGCAGAGACCCCTACTGGTGACCTTGAAGCCATAGAGGTCAGTGTATGCACTCTGTAATAATTCTGTCTTCATGCAGGTGCATTATCGAGATAATATAACGCAGTATATTTCATATTATAAATTTCATATGTGTTACTTTTAAACACAACAAAGCGTATTGTAAACATCATATTTGCATACTTTAAATATTATAACGGTATATTAAGTTAAGCATCATGGCCTCCATGGCAGAGTGTTTATAGAGATTGTTTATTTCCGGTCCGCACATCACCCTTACCTCTCCTGCCCCAGGTACTTACCTTTGGAATAGGTATGCCAGCAAACGGGACGGTCATGGGACCTTATTAGAATCTGGATAAACCTGTTTGTCCTAAAATGTTATATTCTTGAGATATTGTTAAAAAAATTCTGCGAGTGGTGAAGAGAATGCTATATTTAGAGAATTTGTATATACAGTGAAACAAATAACAAACACATCTTGAAGTGATGCTACTGGCTGCAATAACCCCTTTACACGTTGAAAGATTACTATTAAACATACTTAAATATGTTATTGACTCATCGTTTCTTCATCTTATAAAATCACCTGAGGGTTACAAGTATATACCAACCTACAACCACTGGTAGTTGACATTGTGGGCATGGCCAACCCTATTCATGACATGAATACTGCTACTTACGCTCTTGTGTGTTACCGGTTAATAACATGTGTGAACTGTCCAAGTTTAATCCTACTATAAACAGTTGACTCTATAGGTCTTGTGACATAGGCCCTCTAGTGTGAGAAGAAAGATATTTGATTGGTCAATATTTGTGGAGCTCGTCTGTTTAGTGATTAAAGTAGCAAGACATGGCCGAGTGGATGAATTTGACTGTAGTTTAAGCAATACCCAATGTTTA
>JAQQZZ010130071.1:0-13858 GCA_030265115.1 Mopalia vespertina | reverse complement strand
AGCCGGGGCTCCAAAATAGACTTTTCTACATTCTCCCTAAAATTAACAAACCACCCATGGCCTCAATCTTTCATGCCTCCAGACATTTAATATCAGATTATGGCTCTGAATATTACCACACATCAAAATCTATTGATCACAACCTCAAATCAATTGCCAACAGGCATTCCAGCTTTATTAAAAATACTTAGCGGCCAATTTTACCAGCAAGATAAAGCTATGTGCAAAAGATTTAGCCACAGTTTTGCTTCCTTTTTTATGGCAGTTGGGAACACGAAGCCCCTTTTATGGCAGAGTGGGAACACGAAGCCCTTTTTATAGCAAAGTGGGATTTAGACAACATCTGTTTTATATCTTAGATATTTATATTACAAATCTCCATCTAGCAGCATTCCAGAGGTGACCCTGATCTCTTCATTATAAACCTTAATCAACATGAGCAAAACCTTAAACTTCAGCCTACTATAAGCCTGGATAGTGTTGATTTGTTTTAGATGTTACAGTGTGCAAAGGCATCAATTTAAATATAGCAAGGATAGTGGCTTTTAAGGTTTTCCGTAAGCCCACAGATAACCGTCAACTGCTCCATGCTAAATCATTTTTTCCTCCACACACCTTCAAGGGAATTATTAAATCCCATATAGTGTGGGTTCATAGGAATGGTAAAACTATCGCTGCCTTCCATCAGGCCTGCTATGTTCTCTATGAGAGCGTGGGGCTCGTTTCACAAAGCGATCTTTGCTTACGCAAAACGTAAATGCCACGACAACCAATGTTGAAGATAAAGTGTTGCAATTAAATATTTTTCATTTGTTAGACATTTTGAACTGTGCTTCGAAAAATGTATACCTCATCAGTTATAAGAACCTTTTTAAAAAACAATACTTTCGTAAAACCAAAAATGTTTTTTCCCTCACCAAGAACCAACAAATGCTGCCAATAGCTGAATGTTCCTCTTTTCCTTACTATTCGGCTAAAGATCATTTTGAAATCATGCCGATTGAAAAAAAGCATTAATTCTTCCATCTGAAAGCCAATCTAAAACGTTTAGAAAGAAATGCTGATTGAACTATAATTCTGCAAACGTTGTATCCGCTGGTTTTCAATTGGGAAATACATAATTCCCTTTGTTGTCGAATATGACCAACGTAGCACCCGTTTTGCTAATCCCCTTATACAGGAATATCAAGTATTGTGTCTAAAATGTCTACTCCTGTCTCACAAAGGCCCATTACAGCGTACATGAGAAACAGAAATCTATAAGATCTACTGGTTAAGGCTAAACATCCCAACTTGTAACTCTCCTTCTCCTCAGTGGGCATATTCATTTATAATTTTCTATTTCTTTGAAATACTTCTTTGCATGTTGACATATTGTACACTTTCGCCGAATATGTTGTTTGGTATATATGTATAACAAAGTTTCTTTACCATGTATTTGATCATAACCTTCTCTCGAGATGGCTGGAGGTAACCCATAACAACCCGAGTTTAAGATCTATTTAGAAACTTGTCTCGTGTTAATCTAGAACATAAGATGTTCCATATTTTTTTTATCAATCGTCAACTTTGTGTCTGTATGACTTATTTTAGAAATATATATATTTAAATATATTTTTTATTGTAGAGAAAGAATAATTTGCTTGTTTACATCGAGATTACAACATTTAGCAGACGGAGACCCTATAACCACAATCTCCAGCCACGCAAAAGACTGGATGCCTGGAAACTTGTAGGCACCCAATTAGATGGCGTGTTACATTACAATAAGACTCGGCTAGTAAAAACAATACGGCGATTGTCAATAACGAAAGTTTCAGGTAAGTTATAAGCACATAAAGAATTGGTTTGATTTAATCATAACAGGGGAAGGTAACTCGAACCTTGATCATTTTGTTCGCAAGGGGGCGTAGTTATATGTTCTGGTTATTACGGTTGGTCTGCCAAGGGTTGTAATGCAGAGTAGGTCCTAATATAATTATTGGTTAGCGAAGATGCGTAGGCCCTGGATGCTCTAAATTTGAAGAAGCGAGGAGCAGCAATCTGAGCTCTACTGAGAAATGATTGATTTCATTAGTGTTTAACGCCACACACAGCTATTCTATTACGTGAACATATTGTACATTTTAATACAACTTATATTTTCTGTCAACAGATAATTTCAATCAGTAGCACAATAAGCATTAATCATTAAAAAGATATATAAATTGAACGGAAAAGGTCATACATAGGGGTTAACATTTTTTAATATGTCAATATTTAACAAAATAATTGCTTTAATTGTAGTTGTATTGTCGCTGTACAGATGTCAGACTATCCTATAGTAAACGGCGTTTCATGACGTCAAGTGATGCGGAGCTCATGAAAGATCACAGTGCATTGAAAAGCCAAATTACACAAGCAGTAGGCAAAAGTATTTACCTATGCTTGCTCGACAGTACAGGCACCGGGGAATGAGCAGTAAACCAAGGGTTTGCAAGCAGCTCTACTATTGATTCGAAGATCTAATTTAAGTGTGGTTTTTATCAACATTTTTGCACTGATGTATTTAAGTTTTGAGATTTTCTCAGTCTATCACCATAGCAGAGTCTTCATATAAGTGAAATACCCTGGTTTGAGTACGACGTTAACACTAATCAAACTAATAAATACTGAATTTCAGGGCTTCTTTGTCGTAAAGGGATAAAGTGCCTACCTGGCTCATCGTCGGACCTATAATCACTCGAAGATAGATCTTCACAATCCTGTAATTTCTGACCAATATGCTTTTCGACCAGGACACGAACCTTCACCAGACCTGTCCTTTTCAACAATTGAATAAGTTCGTCGTAGCTGCCAACAGAAATTCCACCTCGAGTTTCCCAAGCTTCCAGCAACATTTCAGCAGATGCCGAATGAAATTCCTTACATCTCGAATCCAAAGGGATTTCCTGTTTAAATCTTTCGAAATCCAGGCTTTTGGGTGGAAGGTTGTCACCGATAATGCGATACAGTTTCCTGTGCATACGCTGTTGTATTTCTTTATCTGCTTCCATAATGACTTCATATATTAGTTAGTTAAGCGAAGTCCAACACAATAATGCTGCGTTGTGTGGAATATGTTCTATCAATATTTTGTCCATATATTTTTTACGAAATTACTTGTTTCTGATAAATAAACAGATTTCCCAGGAAGTGGAAATTTGACACTAGCTGTGTCTAGACTACGTCTACAGAGCAGTCTGTTAGTGTACGGACACTATGTTACTAAGCCGTCAGGGCTATATTTTAAATCTGCTTATCAGCAAAGGTTATGGCGTCAGTGTTAAAGAAACTAGTTCACTAATGTGTCATTTGACCTACATCCAGTGTTCTCCACGAAACTAAGCTCCATCAGTCTATAACCAGTGACTCCTAGAGGCTATGTCGCAATGGACTTGGGCGTTTAAAAGACGTTTCACCTGTTTAAAAAAAATAATTTTTATTATTTATATATGATTTGATGTACACGTAGGCCTATGTGTTGATTGTCAGAGTGAGACATGTACACAATGTAACATAAGTTAAGATTATTATTTATTCGTATAAATATACAACTTATAGCTTTACTATGCTATAGCTCTCTAGAATACTTAACACCTGATTCTGCATTAGGGAATTCAGCCGAGAAACTATAATTGTTATCATTGGCTCGTCCAACCGGTGGCGTTGCTGAAGAAGACAGGGTAGCAGTTGATGGATTATTACAAGTTCACTTGTTTTATAACTAAAGTGAATTGCTTTGTCTTATTTCAATCAACTTTACGCGAAAAATATCGCTGAAAACCTACACAAATCCATACGCGGCTAATTGCACCTAAATCTTGTTTAAAATGGCCACCCATTAGCCCAGTGATTTTTCTCGAAAAGTCTCGGAGTAGGCAAGTCACGTGGTAACAGTATTAGAAACAGGATGTCACGCTCTAAATCGGGATATTTGAGCTTGTAAAGAATTAGAGTTATTCTAGTACCAGACAGTTGTCTGCCTTTCATATTATAAGGGTTTCGATCGGCTTTCAGGTTACTTAATAGTGTACGCCCACCTCAAGCGTGATTTGTAATACAAACTATTTTACTATCACATTTGTTTCTTTAATCCTAAAACGTTGTCAAAATAGCTACCTATGTTGTCACATGTGATTATCTTTGGTCAATCTCGGGTAATAATACAGGGATGTTATGCAATTAGAAGACGGTAGTTTGACATTTGATGTAAATACTTCACACGTCATGATTATTTTAAAGTTAAATTGACCAAAATATTTTCTTCACTCACTTGTATATATATACACGAATTGAAAAAAAAAACTCACATTCTTTTTCTGAAACAGAAAAGTTTAGAAAGAGAAGCTTATTGGATACAACTGCAAACGTTGTATCCACTGGGTTTAATTGGGAACCAGGTAAATGGTAAAAAAAATATATTATTCTATTTGTTTTCCAATATGACCAACCTAACAACAAGCCTGCTAGTCTCCTTATACATGAATGATTATCATAATCTTGTACCTAAAACGTCTACTCGTCAATAGAAACAAAAATCTAAAGGACCTACTTGTTAAGGCCAAACTCTTTAGCGGATATATTCATTCGTTAATTTCTATATATCTGAAATAGCAGTTTGTGGATTGATTTATTCCTTACCCATACCGAATATCTTGTTTGTTACAAAGCTTTATCAATACATTAATAATATACCATGTAAAAGATCGTTACCGTGTTTCGAGATCTCTGTAGGTTACCCATAACAACTCGAGATTACGATCTATTTAAAAACTTGTATCTGGGAGTTAATCATGAGATAATTCATTGATTTTAATTAATAAACATTCCTTTGCCAGTGTGATTACTTTTTAGAAATATATACCTATGTCTCTGGGTAAAATCACTCCTGGTGATGCTGAACTCCGAAACGTTAAGTCAAAACGAATTCATTATCTTTCTTCAGAGTTGTTACTATACTTTATTATGTTAAACACCTCAGTGATAGCCCTAATAGTCAGACTGTAAACTGCGGATGGTTGAGTGGGAGTTTCCTGTTGCCCTGATGCTCTCAGATCTAAGGCGCAACACTAAGCAGATCTGTTTGTGATGTCTTTGTATTACGTCCTGTGACTGTCCTTTCTTATCTTTGTTTGTTGCCAGTGGCGTCGAGGATGGTTGAGAGGGAGTTTCCTGTTGCCCTGATGCTCTCAGATCTAAGGCGCAACATTAAGCAGATCTGTTTGTGATGTCTTTGTATTACGTCTTGTGATTGTCATTTCTTATCTTTGTTTGTTGCAAGTGGCGTCGAGGATGGTTGAGAGGGAGTTTCCTGTTGCCCTGATGCTCTCAGAGCTAAGGGGCAACATTAAGCAGATCTGTTTTTAAAGTATTTGTATTGCGTCCTTTGATTGTCCTGTAGTTGTCCTTTCTTATCTTTGTTTGTTGCCAGTAGCGTGGAGGATGGTTGCTTACGCCCATTAGGCTGGCACTCCGGCATGTGAGTGAAATAACATTAAGTACGGCGTTAAACCCCAATCAAACAAACAAACAAACAGATTGCAAAGTAGCCTTAAGTGTGTGCGAATTGTTTTAATAAGGATGTATAAGACTGGACCGGAATATAAATGTGTATAAAATAGCTTTGTAAAGTAAACTATTTGATCTAAATGTTTTTATATTCAGTACAGCGTTAGATTTAGGACCTCACAATCTGACAAATCATCTATGCTTACATGACAGTTTAAGAAGACAAAGTTTCAAACATTCATTATCTTTAGCGGTTTTATTCATAGGTTCATATCACTTCTGTATATTCCATGTACATACTAATAACCGTCTCTCAATATGTATGTAGGTTACCCAATACAACTCGAGATTAAGATCTATTTGGAAACTTATCTCTGGAGTTTATGTAGAACATGAGGTGATTCTTTGATTTTAATTAATCTACGTACATTTCTGTGCCAGTGTGATTAATTTTAGAAATATTATATAAACATGACCCAGCATTCTGTAAAGCCATATTTAACTTAAATTCCTATATATATGTCTCATGCCGTTGCTCTATGCCTCTGTCAGATTTGGTACAGACTGGCGCCCCCCTCCCCTTCAATGTACTACACACACAGGGTCAAGGTCACATATCCACCGCGAAGAATAAAAGGGACGTTTTTCTGTGACTGCAGAGTCTTTACTTAGCAATGGCGGAAGATTAACTTTCCAACCGTATCAAAACACCTCACGTTTTATAGTTGTGCTAGTGTCAATTATTGTTGGAGTACACCGCCGTCATATAAGTGAAATTCCTTGCACACACCTCAATGGTCTTCATTACATGGTGTTAAAAATAACCTTTCCATTATAGGCGATTTGCCCTAGGACAAAAGGCACCAAGACAAATAGTCCAGCGGACAAAACGTCAAGGGCACAAAAAGCCCTTGGACAAAAAGTCCAGGTTTACCTGATAATTAATATAATTAATAATGAAAATAAATATATTTTTTTCTCCTTCAACTTCTTTAATAAGACCATACACACAATAATAAAGCACACACATAATAAGTCAAATAAACGAACATATCATAGCAGCTAGAGTAAGTTAATTGTAGATACGGATGTTGTGTACTATGCTTAGCAATATGAGACCTGAAACCCTTTGCCAACATCTCAGCCATTTCTTGTCACTGCTGGTTATATTTAAGAAATAGTGTTCAAGCGACTGCCTTCTATCGCGAACTGTAGGACAGTTGAGATGGACTGACGAGTCCACCTCAACTGTCCTAAAGTTCCCGACAGACGGCAGTCGCTTGGACATTATTTCTAATCTCTTATTATAACCTCGCGATACCAAAGCTGTCGTCTATTGAGAACTTTAGGACACTTGACATAGTGCCAACTCGTGTTGTATGTATTACGAAAATCGCAGGGGTAATAAAATACAGAATACTTAATGTTAGATTAAACATTAAATATATATAATCCGGTAAATAACAATACTCTGAAAAAACTCATAAAATGATATAAATTGAACTTTTTGTCCACTTTTCCTGTTGTGGACTTTTTGTCCTGGTGCCTTTTGTCCTAGGACCTCATACATCAGTCTTTAGATATTAGAAGCACACCAATTTGTGGTATCAATTCCTCACCAACCCAGCTACGTATGAAGAGGAAATTGAACAACAATGTCAAAATGTAATGTCAAAGTCACAGAATCAACAATAGGTAGATATGGACAAATGTAAAAGCCAGCTACAAACTCGTCAAGAAAGACGGAAAAACTACTTTGATAAACATCGAGACAATTACCCAAATAATAGAAACAGGAAAGCATGTGATAATTTAATTCAATGGGAAGTGAAAAGCAGGTATTATTGTTGATAAGTCAAATTATCCAAGATCATGTAGTATGAAAGTTTTGTCAAGTGTGAAAATTTATAGAAGAAACCAGAAATGACGTTTGTAGAACTAACGAAGTGTTTAAACAAATTGACAGTTAGCTAACTGAAAGTGCACAAGGCGATATTGAACAATCACCATGTGAAAAAGAGACAACAGCCATACATCATCAATCTACAGGAATCGTTCCAGATCTCTTTAAATCGGCAAAAGTCACCCCGATCTATAAATCCAAAGATCCCAAACTTTCCAGTAATTTTCGCGCTATATCGATTCTTCCATGTTTTAGCAAAATTCTTGAAAAATTAGCCGCTAAAAGGATTGCCAACTTTTTGGACTCAATAATATTATTACGTCAGACCAATATGGCTTTAGGCCAAATCACTCAACAATACATGCAGCATGCAGCCTTTATGATAAACTAATAAAACCAAACGACAATAGACAACATTCAATTGTTCTTTTCCTTGATCTATCAAAAGCGTTCGATACGGTCAACCATGCAATATTATTGGGTTAAATGAACAGCTAAGGATTCAGGGGCACTCCAAATAATTGGCTTCAAACTTTTCTTTTGCAATAGATTGCAACAATTGCTATACAACGGAGTTCTATCCGACCCTGACGAGATCACATGTGGAGTTCCACAGGGATAAATCTTGGGTCCGATTCTTTGTTACTCTATATCAATGATATCACTAGTGTCAGTTCACTACTTAGTTTTGTCCTGTCTGCAAAGTCCACTAATGTAACTAACGCCTGTGACAGAGCTGACGTAGCTATTGAAACTGGACTCTGGAAATGGAAAAAAATATCTACTTGGCTAGCGGCCAATAGGCTATCAATAAATGTAAATAAGACAAAATATATGCTGGTTCTGCCATAGTCTCATCGAGTTAGGAATCTTCCTACTTTGTTCATTTCGGGCAAAGAAGTGGAACGACAACCGCAGTTCAAATTTTGGGGTCTCTACTGCAATGATAAGCTAACCTGGACTTCCCATATAAATTTTGCATGTAACAAGGTATCAAGGAATATTGGTGTTCTGGACCACATAAAAACATGTGTTAATAGAAAAACAAAGTTTATCTTGTACTATTCGGTTATCTATCCATTAATGGCGTACGGTGGTATTCATTGGGGAAACACATTTTCGACTCACCTCAGCGAATTTATTATAATACAAAAAAGAACTATTCTGGTAGTATCTGGTTCACATAGACTCGAACCTACTTCTCCTATTTTCGAACAATTGAAAATACTCACAATACCTAAACTATACACATTCGCGTGTTTACAGTTTGCGCAAATGTGTCTTTACCACACTGATTGTATACCCCATAGCTTCTTAACGTACTTTAGTCGCCAAGCTGACGTCCATGACCACACCGTTAGAGGCCATAGACTCAATTTATATAGACTTTCCAAACTCTTTTATTATTCCTTAATGGCATCTGGTCCTCGTGACTGGAACAAGTTGCCCGCTGCTGTAAAGACGATTCATTCATCTTCACTCTTTAAATCAAATTTAAAGTGTTTTCTGCTTTGATGTCCACCACACTCCCTCCGTGCCACCCCTGTCAGCTTTTAATTGTTTAATTTATTTCATTATTAAATTAACTAAAATGATATAAACATTTTTCTATTTGAAGTTTTTTTTGTTCACCAAATGTTGTTTTCAAACTGTTTATTGTTGGTGAAATCAATACAACCTGATCAAATCAAATCAAAACTGTTTCCTTGATATGTGGATATTCAGAAGGAAAGTAAACTGAATCAGTCAGGTAAAGTACACCTGCAAGCATCATAAATTATTTTCATTATTGTATAAAGTAACACATACAGCATTGTACTTTTGTTATAAATTTTACAAGTTAATAATTATTTAAGTTTTTAAGAAAGTGAGAAGTACTGACTATACATAAAATATAACCCAAACTGGATGGCACCAACATAAGAATTTCCCAACTGGTAAACTAAGCCATCAAATTTCCAGACTTATCAAAACAACTACGGGGAGAGAAAACGTCTTTACCACTGATAAAAAGATACAAAGCTTTACAGGCAAGAGGAATATGGACACGTACATCAGCAACCCGAATTCAAAGGAACAGTGTACCAAATTGAGTGTAATTGTAAAGAACTGTAGATAGGTTAAACATGTAGAACCCTTATTGTTAGACTTAAAGAACACAAATCTTCTGCAGAAAAATTAAATGAAAAATCGGCCAAAGCTGATCATATTACATAAAATAAACAGCACAGCTATAACTAGGGAGACACAGAAAACAATTGTCATGCAATTATCAAAACGAAAACTACAGGAAGCCATTATTCTCCAAGACTTAAACCCACACTCAACAAGACAACTGATTCGTCATACCTAATACCAAAGCAGATTGTACGCGAGAACGTGGCTTTGCATTGTGGACGTTGTAAGGTTAGGAAAGTCAACCATTAAACGTAGATACATTCAACCAATTAGATATCTTGCCCACAAGTTATGTGCTTCATCACATGTACTAGGAGTGACTATTGTCGCTCATTTGAGTATTGTATGAGTATGGCGATAGTCAACAACACTATTACAATGTCATTGAATTACAACACTATGGCGAAAGTTAGATAATTTAAAAATTAAGCACAGATAGGTATTTTGAAGATTTATAATATGACATAAAGCATTAGACAATTAGTTATTATGAGAGCAGTTTCAACAACCGAGGCTGAAACACAGTTAGAAACAAGCATTTTCCAACTTCGTGGTGTTTATCCATGTTCTTAAAATACACCAAATTGATTGTTTTAAAGAACATGATACCCCAAAAGTTAGGAACGCTGTTCAACTATTTGTAACTATCGATAGTTAGTACAACCATTGCATCATCAAAAAACCATCGATAGCAAGTATTGTAATAAATCTATAGCTCTATGGGTTGTTACTTCTGATTCTTCTATGGAGACGAATTTGGTGTCTACACGTCAATTCCAGCTAGCTTATGTAGGAAGGAGTGCTTGTAAAACTGCTGCCATTTTCTAGGAACATAAACAAAATGACCGTTATTAAAGAGGAACATTGTTCAGATGGGTTTATTATGCTGGACTGTGGTTCTATATAGGGATACAGTGATAGACTGGGATTTATTTGGTGATTTGAACTAAATAGCAATTTCGTATTGGAAATAAACCATCTAAGATGTACATACTATGTGGGGATAAGTTTGACTGACCTATCAAGTAGGTGTTTAAAGATACACCCAGACACTTTGGTAAATATAAAAAATACATGTATTTCTTTGTTGTTTTGGGGCTGTTTCGCTTTGGATATACTTTGTATTTCGCCAAGCTTATTCCGTTATCCTCTAATTTGTATCGGTAAACGTGCCTACCTGGGTCAAAAGTGGAGTCATCATTGGGTGGATCGTCATTGGGAGGATCGTCACTGGGTGGGTCATCATCGACTGGATCATTGGGTGGATCAGGTGCTGTCTCTACTGGACTGACAGCTATATCATTCTCAATTTTAAGCTGATCCATAATCTGAATAATCTTTGCATTTGCCATCTCAAGGACCTTGATCAGATTAATCGACCGAAGCAGTTTTAGAAGGTTTGCGTATTTTCCCACAGAAATTCCACCTCGACGCTCCCACATATCAAGTAGAGCTTCAGCCGAGTCTCCATGGTTTTCCTTGTCTCTTGGCTTTAATAATGGTATAGCTTGTTTAAAACTCTTGAATTCTTGATTATTTCTGGGGAGCTGGTTACCGATAACCCGATACAATTCTCTGTGCATCCACTGACTTTCGTCTTCCCCCCTGACTACGTTAACACCTGGGTTTTTAAGTGAATCATCATTGACTGGATTATCACTGGATATATCGTCTTTGGGTGGCCCAGGTGCGGCCTCCATGAGGCCGGCAGCCATACGATTTTCAATCATTAGCTGATCCATAATCTGACTAATCTGCGCCTTTGCCATCTCAAGGACCTGGTGAAGATTAGTCGACCTAAGCAGACGAATAAGTTCTGCGTATTTTCCCACAGAAATTTCACCTTGTCTCTCCCAAACACCAAGCAGCTCTTCAGCCGAGTCACCATGGGTTTCCCTGTCTCTTGGACATAATGGGATAGCTTGTTTAAAACTCTTGAATTCTTGGCTATTTCTTGGGAGCTGGTCACCGATATCCCGGTACAATTTCAAATGCATTGACTGACTTTCATCTTCCTCCATGACTATGGTTATAATGATAAGCTCTTAACTCAGTCAGTGTCCGATAAACTTTGTGGCAAGGCTATATTATCAAAACTGCAACCTTAATATGTGCATCAAGTGTATCTGTTTAAATATATAAAGAACTTTTTAGGGACTTTACTTCAAACAACGTACACATTACAGATCATCGTGCGCTCAGGTGAAAATCTTCTGTCCAAATAAGCCTCTCCCCAAAGTTGTAGTGTGGCTTATTTGCTATTATAGGGTATTTCCTCTTGTGTTGACCTACATTTAAGCGTTGGTTAACAAACACTCTAGTTACGTATCGATTATGAATAGGAAACAGTGACCCAGTACAAGTGTGTCAGTTACGATAAACGAAAGTAGTTGTTTCTAGATTCTGCGAATAAAGCTATATTCTAATCCAATTTAGTTTGTATCTGCAATCTGATTGGCTGTTGAGTTTATTTTGGGACAGTAAAACCTAGGATTAACCGTCGCAAATTTTGCTGCGTCACACTCACTTATTTTCGTACCGATTGTAAACAAACACGACAGACTGGCTGATCATACAGCGTCTAGCATAAAGGATTTATTTAACGGATTTCTCAGTTTTTTGGGGTCTTACAGGATTGGAAGCGAAGTATATGCACAATAATCCTACTGGTTAAATGCATGATTCAAAGAGAATCATTACATACAGACAATATCTCCAATAAGTGTCGGCATAATTGCTGGTTTTATACTTAACCAAATGTTCAATTAAAGGGATGTAACTCCAAAAATGTATTGAGAAGAGTCGTCCCGCTTGAGTTCTTCGTGAGAAAAGCAATATAAAGCAGTTTGCTAATACAACCAGTCGGAAAGCGGAGCGAACACCCCTTTTCACTTCCGTGAGTGTCAAGTTCTCCATACAAAGGGTTCTATGATATGATTCCCCTATATAGTATCCTAGAAATCCCGACTGCTAGCTGTCTTTTGAGACATCAATCTCCACAGACAGAGTTTTGCTGACCAAGTCATCATATTTGTGAATTGTCCTTGATAACGGTATAATACGTCAACCAAGCAAACAAAACATTAATTGAACATATCAGGACTAGCACGTTCTAAATCCGTATTAAATTTAATCGAGGTGAAATGTTAAAAGGCTGTTTTTTCATCGAACCGTTGCTCCGTCTAGCCAGCAGTCCTGGTATCCATCACCTGGTATATTAGTTTATCATAATTGACAATTTCAGATATGACCAGAATATTAATAAAGAAAGTTCTATGAGGAGAGGATGATCGCTGGGTCTCCGTCACTATAAGTAGACTCCGCATAAAACTTAAACCTAATCATAACCGAAGACTTAAACCTAACACTAACATCATATCTAACATAACGGTACTGCTAATATCAGGTCACCTCCTGATACTCTCATTTTCCTCCCGCTGTCGTTGTTTAGTGGTCAGCATCTCGGCCTACTAATCCTACTTCATTATTACGCTCGCTGGTTCGAATCCAACACGTCACACGATGTGGCTCAGGCAATTGAGGTGGTGGCTTTAACGAGGTTTCCCCTCGGTTTCCACCGTATTCAAGCAAGGGACAGAGTAGAGTGGACAATCCGCATCATATATCAAGCGAAATTCCCTTGAGTAGGCCTACTACGTTAAACTCAAATCAAACAAACAATCTCTCATATACTAGATGTCGAACCTGTGAACGATACATGTACATCGAAGGACGGTCAGTAGTTCGACTAAACCACGACCCACTGGAAGTATAAAATGTACACAATTATATGTGTCAAGGATAATCAAGCGATTTGGTTTCAACTAAGGTATAAAAACAATAAAGCAAGATGCGTCGCCTAGTATTGTTTCTAAAGAATTACCAATTTGACATTGACCAAATACAGCAAATATAATGTTTGGTTTTGGAACACAAGTCGTTCCCGTCATATAATTATTTATTGAATTATTCGACTGGTGATTTACACTGCACTCTAGGCTATTCCCCATATATAACGTCGCTGTATTGCCATTGTTTTGTTGGAAAAGACCAGGAAATCGTGAAATCCAACCTACGCTGAGACATTGCCCTCATCCACCCGCTAAATGGACGCAAATCTAGATAATATGACAACTGACTGGACGTAGGGTCTTAAATGCTTTGTACAACAGCGCTCTGCCAGGTACATCACACGGGCCAATGCACGGGGGGGGGGGGGGGGGGGGGGGGGGGGGGGGGGGGGGGGGG
>JAQQZZ010130060.1:0-13858 GCA_030265115.1 Mopalia vespertina | reverse complement strand
GATTGAATTAATAGCAATGATTTAAAATATGAAAAAGTTTTTGTTTGATCGACTCATGATTACATGAATTATACAACTTTATGAAAAAAAAAAAAAGCTTTTTGGATAATATAATTCAGCTGGATCATGTTGCCGTAAGACTGTAGCTCAGTCGGTTAGAGCCCTGGCCCAGCTAGCCAGAGACCCGAGTTCTAATCCCGGTGGAGGCAGGCACATTTTTTTCTCGGCAAAAAAAATATATAATTCAGCTCCTTTCATCACGAGTCTCTGAAGCGGAGTCGATAGATCCCCAGGCCTGCTAGTTTTTCTTCCCCTCTGTATTTGTAAATATGACTTTACTACTTAAAGCGTTTTAGTACCAATTATCTACATTTCCGCAACCATTCGTGGACAAAATGTTTGCATTACATCCTAACGTTATTTATTCTATAATAATAGCTTTATAATTAAGAGTTCCAGATGAATACTCTGAATTCAGTAAATCAAAATAACGAATGAATCGACATTGATATCACGAACTTGGTATTGTTTGACAAGGTAGCGAAGAATAAATCGATCTTTTATTTGGTTTATTGGGGAAGGTGGAGGGGTTGCGCTGTAGTTTAGGTAATTTCACTCATATGATGGGAATACTAGCCCAACGGGTACAGCAAAACACGCGCCACCTCACGGGCAACAATCAATGATAAGATACATAAAACGGTGGATTAAGAGAATATGTTCAAATTTACAATATTATATACGTCATAACAGACCAGCTTTGAGTCGTCCCAATGACCTGACCGTATTGGACGCTGGCACACAAATTGAAGTTTACCTATATACCATTATACAGGTATCCCTGTGGCATATCGTGGTATGTTGAACATTTATACGCCTGGTATTACTAGATATAACACATATTTCTGTGAATATATGTGCTTATTTATAGAGCACAGGTATATTTATCTATACTCAGCTACCATTATAGATATATATGAGAATTTTAATTTTTGCTCTGGACGAGATTCCTCTAAAGAGAATGTCTAAATTTAAAACGATTTTAGAAATGAGCATTGAGTCAACTTATTAAAGTATGTACAGTTGTAAAATATAGTTAATTAAGAACGATTCTGGAGAATCAATCGAAATAAAATTAAACAAAAGAGTGTTTTATAAAATAATACAAACCAATGGTACTTCTTCTGTTTTCTTCACACATTGAGAGATCTTTGACGTCCGTATCGGAATCGGAGGATTGTCCATCAGGGGATGTGTCGCTGTCGGCGGACAGATCCGGGCTGGACAAACAAGAAGCTCTCCTCAGTCCAAGAATGGCGTCTATCGTGTGTGTTAACTGTCCTGGAGGGGACACCGAACGGTGTGGATTCGAACTCAGCTTTAAGAACGGAAGGGCCAAACGATTATTCATTTTTTTCGCGAAATCTTCCTCAAAATTTGATGACATGCCGTCTAAAAAAATGTTGTACCTTGATATGTTAACTGCTCTCTTTTTAAAGCAGTTAAAAGAGTTAAACTTCTATTCTTAGAAGAGCAGTGCTTTCGTTATTTGGCTCCGTTAAGTCAGAAATGAAAGTCTTAAGAATAAAGTCTTGCACAACTTTGTCCGATAATATCAACGTGTTTATATGTGTATATACATATATATATATGTACCACAATGCCAATCACACAACCCGCATTAATAGAATCTGTCCAATGAAATTGGATGGTCCATGAAATGATGATAAAATAGGTGCCAGCTGTTGAGATATAACTGTTAACCTTGTGGGGACTGTAAGCATCATATGAACCGTTCAAACGTCAGGTCATACGATATATTTTCAATCCAGCGTAGAAAAGAAATTAAATGTAAACTTTCCTTTGACTATATCGTCATTGTATGTCTATATCCGATCTGATCCGGCTTACACATGTTGTCTCATACCTGGGAACGAGCATGCAACGCTGTCAATGTGTCTATTCAGTTTCGACGGTGAGAAATCTGTCAACAGTCGTCTCTATGTCGGCGCGAGTTTTTTTAATGATACTGTCTTCTCTACTGCGAGTAGGCACTTATTAAAGGAACACTGAGCTCATTTTAGAAGATAAGGAAGCCGGAGTTAGCCAGGCGTAAATTATGCTGTCCCCTCCTATCAAAGTATAACGAGAGGGGCGGGATAGACTGATTAATAGCTAATAAAGTGTACATCGCTTCGTCCAATGGGCTCACAGCGTGTGGACGTTAGATGATCACAGTCGCATCAGGCCGGGTTGTAAATGGTTTTAGCAAGCGACAAAGACGATTGCCCTTTGGCGTTATGACTACTGTGAGAATTTGCCTAATTGCAGAAAATGTCGACCACTCCGTCATTTCGCCACGAGTTTTACAAAACAAATACACAGGGGTCCAAAAACACGCTGATCAAAACTGGTGAGAAATCGTTTATATCGATCAATGGGAGTCTGTTCTCTTTTAGATTCGATCTATGATCATATATTGAGATCGAACCCTTTATGTTTTGTTCTGTTGGTCGTCACCTCTATTGAATCGCTTCACCTATTTACTTAGATTAACTCCCGTTACACGAATCACACGCGATGGAAGAGGGGAAGGGGTGTCTGCTTAAAATGGGCCAGATTTTATCAACCTCCTAATTTGACGTAATTTTCTCAGTGATATTTACACAGGGAATACCACAGTGGAAGACAGCGTTATCTTTCAAATCAAAACCACAAATAGCGAAAATAATCCCTCATGACAATTCAATTTAACTCACCCATTTTGTTATTGTTTTTATATATATATAAAATGTTGACAGACGTAAAGGTTATCATAAAGGTAATTACATTCAATCCATAAAGTTTTAGATTTATTAAAATGTATGCAAAGAAAGACAATTGTGCTGACCTCTAATTTGAGCCGATTCCAACCACAGAACTGATGAAAGTTTGTTTGATCAATCTTCTCTTGGTTGTGTTAACACAATTCACATTCCTATGTCAAGTTGATCAATTTAACTAAGTCGTGTTGTTGTTGTTGATACTAATTTATTTAATCGAATGTCCATGTTCACGACAGGATTTGAAGATGAACTATTTGTCTCACACGGACAGGTTAGATTTATTTAAGTTATGTGATTAGTGGACTTGAATCGGTTAAATTTCACCACGGTACAAGCTGGATTATCTTCATAGTGTCCTCCCTTCTTCTTTTCTGTATACATATACGATCTCTATGATACCAAGCCCCTGTGAGTATACTGACCAGGTCATCTAGGCTTTGCTATATCGGAGACCTGAATATACCGACTTTATGCCACACAAGGTACTTACCTAGACCGACCACGGCTTGGCCAGAGACATAATTACATATAGACACACACCTGCACCAAGACCTATGTATACCGACACCTGGGTGTGTAAGAAACCGGACCATACCGACCCCTCGATGTACCTGATAACTGATTATACAGACAAATAAATATACTGAGCCCTGTTTATAGACCGGAAATCATCAACCCCTGTATATACCAAAGACTGTGGTATACCAAACGCATTTCTTGGTTCTGTTTATGTTTATTTTAGGTTTCAAAAACACCTTCAACTGAGACTATTTTCCCGATGTACTGACACTGTACTGTTACATTTATAATAACAACATTGATGCTTTGTCCGAAAAACAATCATACGGGTAAGAGAGATTTAGAATGCGTTTGCTTGGATAATCCCGATTCTAAGCAGACAAGATACGGTACTCGTCAAATATCTTATTATATTGAATAAACAGATGTCTGGGAATTGTACTGTAAAGAGGGCGTATTACTAATAAATGGCTCATTATATCAAACCGTGAAATCTCTTAGGCCGTTTTTGTTTTAAGTAGCGGTATATATAATACAGGGCCCATCTGAACTGTTAATTTATCGCAATTCTTCTTGTGTAAGGATTGATCGGATGAATTCATCAGCGGTTTAGAATCGCCTGATTTTCTACAGATCATACAGTAGCCCACTAATTAAGGTACCAAATGAAATTATCCCCCCTAGTGGCTAACCCACATACAACCGTATTATAGGATTTTTACACCAATTTTGGTTTATCAATTAGTTGACAACAAAGGTTTGCGTTCAACCAACAGATGTTCGATATTCGCTCTATAATAATCGGCTTTATTAACCTCAGTTATTAGCTATACTGTTTGCCGACTGTGAAAAATAATACTGGCAGAACATACGGTTTCTAGGGATTATAGGACAAACACACATAGCCTTGTTGCTTTATGGATGTTGTTTCTTTTAAATTATTATTATTACTATTTTTATTTATTTTTTTCTGGTATTTGTTTAGGCGTTCCCTTTTTATTGATATATTGAGGTTATATCTGACCGTCAGATACTCTGTTTCATTTTACCTGGTCGAGCATAGGCCTCTATAGATGCACCGGCCAGTCGACGTGTCACCTTCGTAATTGGACAATCAGACATATCAAGATTGTGTATTCTTGTTTTAATTCATTTTCTATTTTGTTAACGATTTAATCCATCCTCTGGTTATGAGTTGTATGTTCTATATCTGTCCTGACTTAGCTCGTGAGGAACATTATTTTTATTTGGAGCAAAACTCTTCATATTAAATGAGTGGTTGGAGCACACCCCGTTATATAAGTAATAGATTCGAGTGGTCTTTCTTTCTTTCTTTATACATCTATAGCGAGACTCTAAACGAAGTAACAATGTTTGTGAAGGTATAATTGTCTAATGGTTGGGTTCTATTTAATATTAGTTTAGATTTGACAAAGTATTAACATAAGTTACGCATAACATGTAAACATCGTGGCTGAATGCACTGCAATAAAAGTTACCATGTCAGAGTAGTTCAGAGGCACATACAAAGGAACATCCAGATAAATTTCTAAAAAGGATAAGCAGGTAAAGTGTCGTAATTTTGGATAGCCGAGTCACGGATCTTACTTCCGTATGAGCCAAATCTTCGCGGCTGCAGATAATCTGACTGTGTATGGGAGGAGAATCGAGTAATCCGGGCATATGTCAGTGTTCACAGGTCGAGACAGTTTTCTAATTTCGAAAGGAGGGGATTAATTCGTCTATTGACGAAAACACGTGAATGAAAGTCTCCTGTAAACAAAATGATAGAAATATGACACGCGAAAGTGGCATTTGTCAATTTGGGATCGAACGATTCATTGTGTTTCAATTGTAGCTTGTTATTCGATACATAAACTTAAACGATTAACATATTAACTCCAGCACTAGCTTTTCCAATAACGCACACACATCGCTAAGCTTTCTGTTTTGTTTATAATATGACCGGATATTTAACTCGGACGTGCGCTGAAAACATCTGTTCGCCATGAAAATAATACCATGTTATATGCATGTAAATGAAATGAATTTAACTATAGCCGGCTTCAAAGGGAATCGCTAACACAAGGGCTCTAAACTAATTTAATTAAGACTGACAGTGCTATAACCATACAGGAGATCGTTTGGCAAACAATCTTGGCAGAAAAATATATTGATTTTCTAGCATGATATGCGCTTAACTACAAATTTAATTAATAAAATCAAAAAGGGGTGTGTCGAATTTACAAATGTCCTAAATTAACAAATTCTACTCATACAAAATTAAAATCGATAAATCAACAGTAGGACACGAACAATAAATTGAACAAAATGGCTATTAGTTATACGCGTTTTATTACCTTATATAATAATGGTTGATAGAGTTAAGGTGTAGAAATGTTTTCAATGTAGCTTACAGTACACAGCTTGTAACACTAGCAGATAAAACATAGTAAATTGTTTGTGTTTTACCGATCTTCAGCTGATCGCAGCCTTTCTTTAATCAATTTGGTTAACTTGAGTTGCCTTTATAGACACTGGTCGTAACGAATGATATATGTGGATAACAACTTGTGTTTAATAACGGTGCGACGTTTCGACAAAGATGCTAATCTCGCATAATCATTATGCTTGAGGACGACATTAGCATCTATGCCGTTAATAAACAGGCGATGTAATCCACAGATATATGCCTTATTTCAATAGTTATGAAGTTGTTGTTTCTATGCATTAATATGTTACTAAGAATATAATTAAGTCTAACAGATTTCGCTGTATGCCTTGGTTTGAAATTACGTTATTTATGCTGAATTAATATTTGTTGATGTTTGATATAAGATGACTAGGCTGTTCGTTTGAGGGAGCGATCTTATTAGCCCATGTCAAAATGAGTTAACGCTTCTCACTAGAGGCACGTGCCGACGGCCTGTTAGCAAATTACAAATCGTTTATCTCATTACAGGAGCTTATCGGCTGACTGGGGTAAGGGGATCTGCCTTAGGTACCCCGCTAATAACATTGCTTTCACTGAGTGCTTCTATTGAGTTAAACAGTACGTTTATTATTTTACAACAATTATATTTCATAGGCCCCAGTTTGTGGGATAGGACAAATCTATGCGAGCATTAAGCCTAATATTATAATCCCACAAAAAGTATTAACAAAAATGGCATCACATTTTGTGTAAATCCACTGAAAGCTACTTAAATAGAATGTATGGCTGACGTTTTATGCCATGTTTTATTTTCTATAATTGATAAAAAAAATATACCATTTCTAAAAATTTAAACAATGCTAAACAGAAACTGTACAAATATACAGAATAAAGGTTTATTCAATGCCCAACATTGGAATACAGTGACATCAATACAACAAGAGTGGCATATAAACTCCACCCTACAGTTAACAGCATTTAGAGATACAATGGACAGGACAAAAAACATCAAAAGCAATCTGGATAACAACTAGATAGGCTGTGTAATTCGACTATGACTCTTCCCCTTCCCATGTTAAGCGTCTATGGTGCTTTACTTTTAGCATTTGAGGTGGCGGACTACTCGGTATCCTTAAACAAGCGAGTAACGTTTTCAAAATGAAAGATTCCTGTCCGTACAGAGGATTTCTGTCCACTGTTTGGTAGGCGTGTTAACCCGTATTGCCATGTATCTAAGTTCTGCGAAAAGGCGTGTCCACCCAGTATCCCGTTATTCACTGGCAACTTTCCCAATAAATGGTTGAGAAAGCCATCCGACTTCCTGGCAAATATCGACTTCCATCAAGTCATTGCATGGTACCTAATCCTATTCAATGGATCAGATCACTACCCATCCTGCCGTTATTCAATGGCAACTTTTTCGATAAATGGTGGAGAAAAGCACCCGGCCTCCGCTAACTAATGGCAGCTTCTAGTAATACTGGGGGGAAAAACCCAGCCTCCCAAAAGTCGCTGGTGTTTTTTTTTTATATCAATTGCAGATAAACCCATCCGGTGTCCTTCAAATCACTGGCAACTATCACTGACAACTATCACTGGTAACTATCACTGGTAACTATAACTGGCAACTATCGCTGGCAACTATCACTGGTAACTATAACTGGTAACTATCACTGGTAACTATCACTGGTAACTATAACTGGTAACTATCACTGGTAACTATAACTGGTAACTATCACTGGTAACTATAACTGACAACGATGACTGGTAACTATCGCTGTCAACTATCACTGGCAACTATATCTGGCAACAATCACTCGCAACTATCGCTGACAACTATCACTCGCAACTATTACTGTCAACTATCGCTGGCAACTATCGCTAGCAACTATAACTGGCAACTATCATTGGCAACTATCGCTAGCAACTATCACTCGTAGCTATCACTGGTTACTATCACTGGCAACTATCGCTGGCAACTAGCACTGGTAACTATAACTGGCAACTATCATTGGCAGCTATCGCTAGCAACTATCACTGGTAGCTATCACTGGTTACTAGCACTGGTTACTATCACTGGCAACTATCGCTGGCAACTATCACTGGCAACTATTGCTAGCAACAATCGCTGGCAACTATCATTGGCAGCTATTACTGGAAACTATCACAGATAACTATGACTGGTAACTATCGCTGGTTACTATCCCTTACAACTATCACTGGCAAATACCAATGTGACTATCGCTGGCAACTATCGCTGGTAACTATCGCTGACATCTATCATTGGCAAATATCACTGGCAACTATCACAGGTAAATGTCAGCGATAACTATCGCTGGCAACTATCACTGGCAACTATCACTGGCAACTATCGCTGGCAGCATTCGCTGACAGGTATCATTGGCAAATATCACTGGTAACTATCACTGACAGCAATCACAGGTAACTATCAGTGATAACTATCGCTGGCAACTACCGCAGGCAACTATCACTGGCGAATATCATTGGTAACTATCACTGGTTACTATCACTGGCAACTAACACTGGCAACTATCACTGGCAACCATTATTGGAAAATATCACAGGCAACTATAACTGGCAACAATCGCTGGTAATTATCACTGGCAACTATCGCTGACAGCTATCAATGGTAACTGTAACTGGCAACTATCGCTGACAACTACCACTGGCAACTATCACTGGAAACTATCACAGGTAACTATCACTGGCAACTGTAAATGGCAACTATCGCTGACAACTATCACTAACAACTATTGCTGGCAACAATCGCTGGTAACTATCACTGGTAACTATCACTGACAATTATCGCTGACAACTATCGCTGACAACTATTACTGGCAACTATCACTGGAAACTATAGCTGGCAATAATCGCTGGCAACTATCACTGGCAGCTATTGCTAGCAACTATCACTGACAATTACCACTGACAACTATCGCTGACAACTATCACTGGCAACTATTGCTGACAATTATCACTAACAACTATCGCTGGCAACTATCGCTAGCAACTATAACTGGCAACTATCATTGGCACCTATCACTAGCAACAATCACTGGTAACTATCACTGGTAACTATCGCTGGCAACATTCGCTGGCAACTATCGCTGGCAACTATCGCTAGCAACTATCACTATCACTGACAACTATCACTGGTAACTATCACTGATAACTATCACTGGCAACTATCGCTGGCAACATTCACTGGCAACTATCGCTAGTAACTATTACTAGCAACTATTGCTGGCAACAATCGCTGGTAACTATCACTGGTTATTATCACTGACAACTATCGCTGACAACTATTACTGACAACTATCACTGACAACTATCGCTGACAACTATTACTGGCAACTAACACTGGACACTATCGCTGGCAATAATCGCTGGCAACTATCACTGGCAGCTATTGCTGGCAACTATCACTGGCAACTATCGCTGGCAACTATCATTGGTAACTATCACTGGTAACTATCACTGGCAACTATCACTGGCAACTATATCTGTTTTCTGTGTCAGTATGTTTTTTTTAACTTGTTTTGAGAATTGAAAAAAATGGTCAGCGTTTCATAATTCCAACTTCAAAATGTCAATCACAAAACAGAAATATACAGTTGTCAGTTCGAGTTATGTATTGAAGTGACAGGTTCACCAGAATGAGATTTTTCCGTTCAAACAGAAAAACAGAGTTTTCTATAGACACACATGTCATACTGTCTTCAATAGTTCCATCCCAGGCACCTTTAATAAATGGTTTTTCAATAAATGGTTAAAGGCGTTTTGATTGCGGTTTATAATTTACCACAGTTATTGGCCTATACAATGAACGTAACATTAAACGGGTGTATAGCTTATACAAGTTAAAGACTCTTTTTCCATCATTATAATTCAGTGTAAAGAGGGTGAGCCATTTGTAACTAAAAAAACGGCTTTTTTTCTCTTGAATGTGCAACTGAAAATTTTCACTTGCTCGGATAAATAATTTGGCGTTTCAGTATGATTCTATCGAATTCTTCTAGATTTTAAAATCGTCTTTAAACAAGTCAAGGTAGAATAATTTAAATTAATTTTTCACCATACCATTTATTTAAACCACCAGCGTATAAAGGGTCTACAATAAATACAAAATGACTCATAAATTATTACATTTAAGCCCGTTGGAGACAAAAGGTAAATATGTTATGAACATTATTGGACTTGAAATGTAACCCGCATTGCGTTATAGCCAACAGGTTATTTGTTTGAACAAAATATTATGATATCAAGCCAGCTAGGCACAAATTTCATGTCTTCGCGGGTAATGAATAGTACTCTGTGGCATGTCTGCTTGCCTGGATCACAACCTTATGCAAAATGGGAAATGTTGACATTGACGTCTTTTTATTTAAACTTTGTGATAATCGACTAGATAAAGTGCATTGGCGTCTTAATCCCCTTTATTGCTCTGCGCATAAAACACCAGAAGGTTGAAATGAATTCAATGCTTCTATTTGATTGGAATTCACCAAATATATTTGTCGCACACAGGTAGGCCTATAGTTGCAAATAGCGGCGTAAATTAAAACCCTATGGGCTTGATATATCCCATATTAAAATTATGCAAAATACATGTTAGGTTAGATTAATTCATTGAGAACGTTTTTACAATTATACATATATAACTTTGAAAATTTTCTTGTCCACAATCAAAATATGAAATGTCGAGGTCTGTTTTGGATCTTTGCCGTTAACGGAAAGTTTTCCGATGGTTGCGGGTAAAGAAGTGTTTTTTGCGAGGGTATTCGCCAATTTGAAACCATGTAATGTCGTACCTTTGTCAATTGTGAATTATTATAATCATTTATAATGAATATTGCATTAGCGCTGTTAACAAACTTGCTCATAAAGTGTCCTAGCAGCCATCAACGATCGACTTCTCTGATAATTTCAACTTTCTCAAATTGTTCTGCTTTTACAACCATATCAGAAATACTAAGACAGCAAATGGACTATCACTTTTTCTTAAGCCTATTATCAAGTTTCGATCCAGATTTAAATGCACTCTTATGGCGCACATCTCATCATATCTATTAACATTAATTAATTAAAATATATGTTTGATTTCTCTCCTAATCATAATCTGTAATTACTTATTTACATATGAAAACCGTATATGAATGCCTCAAACTGAAAAAATAGTCATTTTTTTGTTTATTTTGTACATTTAAAAAAAAAACCTTCATCAGTGTTTCTTGTAGCGGCCATATTCTATAAAGTGTATAATATATAATAAATAAAAAGCACACTTTCCGATACGACTGGTAATTTAATCAGCTAATTAAGTAGTGTCAATTGAATTAATTTACAACCAGTCTCAATGAGTGTATAGTGTGTAATAATTGTGTTTAATATAGCAATTATTTCGCCATTCTTGTCTCACTGCTGTAGTGGATGAGTTCAACTCTATATGACCCCCCATTTATTAACCGTGTGACAATTAAGAACCTCGCTAATAGAATATACACCGTTCATTAATGGCTATGGCGTAACGATTTACCACTTAATAAGAATAACCAATTAACATTTACAGTAGCTAATTAAGACGGATTTACTCTACAGTTAATTGTAAATACATATTTTTTGCGATCGAAAGACAAATTTTAAGTAGAAGAGCAACCCAGCTGCTTTGAACCAGATTTTCTAGATTTTTCTATATTTACTATTGTATCGAGGTACGGGTCTACCAAACTAGATTTGTCTATATTTACTATTGTATCGAGGTACGGGTCTACCAAACTAGATTTTTCTATATTTACTATTGTATCGAGGTACGGGTCTAACAAACTTGTGTACATTGAACACCAAGATAACATTAGGTGAATCCAAGTAACGGTATCTAATGAATTATTATTTAATTTCCAACTGTACATGGACAGTGCGTCAAACTGTTTCGGGCTCAGATGTTCGGCTGATTAATACCTGAGGCGACCAACAAGGGGCGTGTAACTCCACTGGCCTAAGTTTAATAAGCTCACTGCGGGATTTGATTGGAATCAGTTGTAAGCTGACCATATGAACAGGGTTTGGACCTAGATCCTCTTAGCTTGATTACATGTTTAAGTTTATACGAAGACTGTTTCGTAAATGGATTTGTGTAATAAACTCTTAATTTGTTTGGCAAAGTTGTTTAAAAGCGTTTGATAAATCAGAAGACTGAATAATTTTATACTTTTGCCTTCATCATATATTCGTATAGTATTTACAAGGGAGCTTATTTTACCTATAAGGTTTGACATTCTTTCTTAAATAATTCTACCTTTAAAATTTCGATATGTTTGGTACCATAATGGCATAACCCGCTTTGTTTGTTTGTTGTTATTTTGTTTTGTTTTTCAGCAATATAAACTGCGTATATTAGAATTGCCAAATGTATATTCATGTTTATAGAGATATTTCGATGCAGATGTTATTAAAAAACAACAGTTAAACAAAGGCTATCATCAAATGCAGGTTAAAAATAAACTATTCTAGGCATTTTTGTCTTTAGCAATTTACGTCACACACAGTTATACTTTAGTAACCTTACCTTAGTAGATACCTTACCTTGATTTTTAACTCAAGGAAATTGATGGCATAGGATCAGGACTACAGTCTGCTGTTAAATAAAGGGGCATATTCTCCCCAAATAATATATTTTTGCGCAAATTACAGAATCAAAAAAGTTATAGTTTTTAACAAGAAGAAGCAGACGTTATAAGCTATTTGTTCTATCCCCAACTGTGTCAGTTCAGTGGATGTTTGGAAATAATTAATAATATTAAATTGGCATTTTCTTCATGATCGTTAAATAATTAGTGAACGGTGCTGTGAGTGACATCCATACCGGCTTTAATCTTAACACTTTTATCAGCTAGTATTCTAAAAATTACTGGTATCCACCTTGACCGTACCTTATTATGCACTATTCTCCGGTAACATTCGCACGAAAAATTGTGCTATATCAATACCCGTAAAACTCATCATCCAAAAGGGCACACCATTTATCGTTTAAAATAAGGGATGAAACAAATGAACATTTAAATTTTCCGCGGGTTAAATTTTTATTGGAAAATGAAGAAATTCACAATTAAAATATATCCACCAGCTTATTCAGTATATTGACTGGAGGCTTGTTAAAACGTTTGGGCCTTAATTAAGATAACTGTATTTAGATACATAGCACATGGCGGCATTACCATAACAAGCAGCCCGATCAAAGTGCTCATCATCCCGCAGGTATAATAATACACGCCGCATAAAGAGCATAGTCTGTCTGGTATAATAGTGATGTCCTACTGAACGCACCAAAAGCTGGACGAACGACTTTTTAAAAAAACATTGATATCCGGGAAATACACCAAGACTGTTTTCAGACTGATACCGCCAATCGTTTTTAATACAAAATTGTAAAATTTAAGGTGGGCAAATGTTTTTTCATAGAAGTCAAGACATTTGTTTTACTGCGTTTTGTGTTTGTTTATGCTCATTGTTTGGGTTAGTAAATGCTAGTAAATGGTGACCAATTGTTAAACGTCTGAAACTATTACAATGGATGCTGGAAAGTGTGTGCAATGGCGAATTTAGGATTAAACAATATCGCACAAGGATATTTTACAGCTATGATTGGTGTTCAATCATATTGTACTGATATGATTGGTGTTTAATATCGTACTCAATGATATTGTACTGATACGATTGGTGTTTAATATTGAACTCCAGGATATTTTGCTGATATGATTGGTGTTTAATATCGTACTCAAGGATATTGTACTGATACGATTGGTGTTTAATATTGAACTCAATGATATTTTGCTGATATAATTGGTGTTTAATATTGAACTCAAGGATATTGTACTGATATGATTGGTGTTTAATATCGTACTTAAGGATAATGTTCTGATACGCTTGGTGTTTAATATCGTACTCAGGGATATTTTACTGATATGATTGGTGTTTAATATCGTACTCAAGGATATTGTACTGATATGATTGGTGTTTAATATCGTACTTAAGGATAATGTTCTGATACGCTTGGTGTTTA
>JAQQZZ010130049.1:0-13859 GCA_030265115.1 Mopalia vespertina | reverse complement strand
AACTAGAATCTGTTCAAACTAAGAAAGTGTTATCCCAAAATAATGAAAATACTGTAAATCTTCACTTTCTAAAAGGCACACAGATTATCATATAAGCTTTACGAGCTAACTTAAGGACATGAGGACATTGTGGTTGAACGACACTGCCAATTATTGTCCTTGCTATGTTCCTAGTGTTGTGTGAGTGTATGGTTTCTTTCATCCATTGAGCACTCTGCGACTAGAAAAGGCAGTGTGATTGAGATATATTAATACTGTCATCCATGGCACACCATGCATTCATCAAAGGAGTCTGGACATGTATTTAACACCTAGCATTATAGATTATTTGTGTCAAGTTGAGAACTGGGACAAAATCCAATCAGTGACATACATGTAGGTGTGAAATATGGTGGGGTAAATATCAGGCCTATTTGTCCAATTTGATGACAACAGAATAGACGGATACATCAGAACCTATTGTAGTGCACTATGAAACCCCCATCCAAAAGAGTCCATTTTCAACACAGCGTACATATATACCACATGTTTATAAGTGGGGCCTGTAACCCAGAGGTCCTAGGTATGAATCCCGGTGGAGGCAAGCAAATTTTTCTCTATTCAATTATTCAAAATATATAAGTGCTCTCAAATCTATTAAGACTTTGGTTTTTACTTTGATAATGGGGACAATATCAAATTTCAGATAAATTTGTTGCATGGGTTGGGAGAGAGCTTCCTAGTGCCCAGATGCTCCAGAGTTAAGGGTCAACTTGAAGCCGATCTGTTTTTGATGTCTTTAGATTACATCCTGTGACTGTCTGTGTTTGTTGACAGTGGTGTCAAGCGTGGTTTCCTTCATCCATTGGACTGGCATGTCATTATATGAGCTAATTGACCTTATTAAATATGATGTTAAAGCCAATCAAAACAAAACAATGATAAAAAAATAAATCAAAATGTTTTTCATTTTATAGCTTATAATTGTTTGGGGTTTTCTTTTCAGCCGGTACTGACCTACACAATTTGGCGCCGGATAAAAATCCTCTGCACCTAGCTTTAAGTAATGGCTGGTCATCTGTGGCAGAGTTTCTACTGTCAAGTGGTTTGGAGATTGGAAGTGGTGTTCATTATAAAAGAAGGTATGGTGATGTTTTATAATATATGTAATGTTTAGGATATTTGTAGTTTTCTGAAGACCCACATTGTTAATTAAACCGTGTTTTTGTCATTAACTGAAACTGTCAACATTAAATAATTACTCTTACATTGGAAGTCTAGTTGTATTTAGTCATTATGCAGAAGAATAAAACTCTGTACCATATATATGTATATATTTTTGAAAAGCTTGAATACTCAGGCTTACATATATATGTGAATGTGGTGAAAATCCAATTATTATTTCTTAAAATATTGCAAAATGAGTAAATGTCAACAGAAAAAAATAGACAGCATTTTTCATGGTTTATTTCTCGAAGTGCAATAAAGATAAGACTCAATAAATAAGTTGACCGAGTAGAATAGTCTTTGATCTAGTAAACGCTGCCTAATTTTTGTTAAATTTTGATCAAAACGATCCCAGTGAATTTTTTTGTCTATCCCACCTTGGAAAGTCTTATAAAAATGTCAAATACAACTTTCAGAAAACATTTTTAAAATCCAGCCCGAACTTCTAAAACATGTGGCTCCGTTTATTAGATCTCATTGTGCTCTTTACAGTGGTACAAATTTGAAGTTTCTAACATGAATAGTTTTCTAGAAATATGCCTTCGAAAATGTAGTCTGCTTAAAACTGAAGTGCCAGAAATAGGCAAACTTTTCACCAACATATATTTTGAATTCCTAACTTTTAATGCAAGCGATAAAACAATATTTGGTTCATTTTGAGCTCAAGGGGTCCAGCAAGATCTTAATAGCAAGAACAGAACCCGATCATCATTGCACAAGGTGAGCCTACTACGTTTACTTATCTTATTGACAATATGTCTTGTCTCCGCCTACATATGAGCTTTTGACAGCAGTCATAATACTATTTCTTCATTCCCGACATAATTCCACAAATGCATTATTAAGTAGTGAGGGTGGGCGGGGGAGAAGAGAGGTTAACAACACAGTTCTTATTTTTCTCGAAGGAAATCTGAACTATCATTTTTTTTATATTAGCGGTTTATCAGACAACACTTTGCTAATGGTCTCATTTAGTCCTCCTGTTTTCAGATAAACCGCTAATATAAAAAAAATGATAGTTCAGATTTCCTGTTCCTATATAACAAAGCACGACCTGGGCCCGTACTCATAATTTAAACTACTTAGGTATTACTTAAAGTAAAGAAATACTAAGCCGAATTTCAGCCTTTTATTTTCCAGTGAAAAGAAACTGAATGTGAAAAAGTAAATTTTGTTTTACTAATTTAGCATCGCAAAAAAGTATGAAAAATGTTTATGTATTTTAAGGGATGCTTGCAAATTGACTAAGTTTTTTTCAACTTTAATAAATACTTATGTAGCTTTATGAATACTTGCCCCGAACCGTTTTACTGTTGTATTGATCCCAAGACGTTTACGTTGGGGTCCATTGCGCGTGACAGAATAAGCTTGGAAGTAAATTGCAGGATATTAAGTAAAACTTTTCTCAACGAAAGATTTGAATATTTGTCATGAAATATTTGTTCCGTCCTGAAATAATAAAATGTAAACCGTGTTAGAATGACACAAACCATTTGCATTGGCTGAATTAATTACATGTTCCTAATAAATAGATTGCATTGTCCATTTGTAATTCCCTTGATCTTTCACGCAATACGGAACGCTACAATATTAGCATCGTACCACCAAACAATAGAACACGTTTGCTGGATCTTAAACGATGAAGCATTTAGCCATACAAACGTCTTTGAATATCAACGGGAACGGACAATTGTGGTATACATGAACGTATAAATAGACTGACGAACCTGTGTCAACATTGAAACGATTTACTTGTGACGAAAGCCTGTGTTCAACATTTCAACAAATACAGTTAATCTGAGACCGGTGTCAATAGCAAATGATTCCAATGAAAGCTGACAGACACAGTCTTTATTAAGGGGACATCTTGGAAACTTTAGCTACACATCTCAAAGCGGATATCTTATAGCCGGAAATCTGCTTTAAGGGCATTAACCCCACGAATTGGCAGTGAATACAACTTTCTCTCAAATTATATTTTATCGATGTGATGGTTGGAGGGCTGCTAGAGTGACAGTGTGGTCAGTTCCATTTAATTTATCAGCTGCCTATTGGAATGAAATGTTTTAATTAAGCTTCATTGGTGTGGGGATAAGATGTCGATTGAACTGACATATACTATAACCAAGCTTTATTTTTGTGGAGATAAGGTGACTGTTTGAGAGACATGCTAATATTGATTGTGTTTCACGTCGTCTTTAGACAGTCTCTGTTTTGACATATTTACTTGAGAAGCCATGGTCACCATACCATTCCATTCAGTGCTGGTTGATTTGATTTTCATAACTTCTCCGATGTTGGCATTGTTAAAGCGATACTCATCTCTGCAATAAAATGCATATATGTAAAACGGGCATCATTTCTTGTGTTGAATTATGCTGTCTACTTTTCTAATCGAGCTATATCCATTTTATAATTGGATCTTAAACTTTGGGTATTGCTTAAACTACAGTCAAATTCATCCACGCGGCCATGTCTTGCTACTTTAATCACCAAACAAAAGAGCTCCACAAAAACAGAAGAACTCCACAAATATTGACCAATAAAATATCTTTCTTGGAACACTAGTGGGGCTACGTCACGAGACGTATATAGTCGACTGTTTAAACCTTTGACAGTTGACACCATGAATGACCTATATAGGTCATTGGTTGACAAATGTTATTAACCTGTAACGCAGAAGAGTGTTATTCGCGTGACGTTGTGAATAGGGTTGACCACACCCAAAATGTCAGCTACCAGTGATCGTAGGTAGGTATATATTCATAACCCTCAACTGATTTTATAAGATGAAGAAACGATATGTCGATATCAAATTTAAGTATGTTTAATAGTAACCTTTCAAGGGATATAGGGGTTATTGGAGCCCCGAGCATCGCTTTAAAATTCACGAGTTTATAACTATGGGTGGTGGAAAGAATTATTCTACTGTTTGGTGTTTAAAATGCTCCTGAGGCAAGAATAATCCGAATTGTAATGGCTATTGTTAAAGCATATGATTCGTTTTACTCCCATGTCTTAACGTTGGCTCGCGAAGATGGTAGTTATGTTAGTCGCGTAGTTATTCTGTAGTTTATACAGCAAACTTAATGGAAAATTCAACCAAAATAAAGTGAGTAAACAGGATCTTAACTGCAGTTATAAAAAACGGTCAGTGGATGAATTTCATTATCACGTAAGCCCCTATTTGGTAACTCATGTTGGCAACTCCGGTATGGTAGACTTTTCAAGTCATATCGTTTCTGTCCCAATCGTATTTGAATTCTAAAATAATTAATCGACACACAATTGTTTGTGACGTGATTTTGGTGAAGAAAAGTCATTGTGAACAAACATATGGAGCGAGATGATTTAAATTTGAATTTCAAAGAATACTATTACAAGCACAACCGAGCAATGAACATAAAAAAATGCGTTGTAAATCGGGTACACGAAGTCCTTAACAAATCACAGCTGCTGTGAACGTCATATATGCTTTTAACCCTCTCTTGGATTGTTAAAAAATTAATGCACTTTCTATAGTCACTACTGGTTTAAAAACGTTATGGAATTAAAATAAAATTATGTCTACGGCAAGTTTAAAATATTTTATCATTATAATTTTAAAAATTAAATAATTTACAGGATTCATAGGGAACTATGAAATTAACATTTGTAATGTGAGCTTAGAAAACATTATTAGTATAGTGGGAGGTCACTGCTAATGCTTCATTAGATCGGTTTGAGAAATGGCTTGAGTTCAAATTTATGAAGGGCAATAACTCCTACAAACGTATCCTAAAAAGCCGTGCATAATCTTCAGTTATTTGGAATTGGAACCCAGTCATATATAAAACAAAACCGTTTGGAACAGCACATTTTTCAGATCTCCTACTATTTGTATAATGCTGGAATCATCATTAGTTGTTATTTTAGATCACATCTCAACTCTATTTCTCTTTCCCTTAATTTTTTGTCGTAATTAAAAATCAATAGAGCAAATGATTTATCCACTGATGTCAGATGATGATATGATGATTTATATTAAATTAGAAGGCATGCCTTTACAACATATTGAATAACGTTAATTTTTCTCGCCCCTCACTTCAGCTAGAAGTGCAATCGACCTTATCTGTCACCAGTTCCTCTCTTTTTTTTTTTGCCTCACTGAGACCACGTCTATTCCTTTACATGTTGCCGGAAACCAGCAGATCTATTGAACGATAAATTTGATTTCTTACAAATGTCACGCTTGAGGTCTTCCGTATCATGAAAGCAATTGCCTGTTATGGGGTTTCACTGAGAGATTACTTTACACATTTTAAGAACTGTTGCAAGATTGGCAGATTTGGTGTAATAGGTAAAAACAAAACCGTCTATAAAGCCCAAAGCGTTTATTAGTAAAAACAGTTTTACCTTGATGAAACGCTTTTGCAACTGTGTCATCGTTTTTAACCATATGAATTAATAGAAACCACAAGGGTAAGCCAGAGATGTCCCGTTTTGTCATTTTCAGAGTCTCAGCCGAAAAAGTAGCAGCATACGGTTTCCTTTTAGTATGCCAGGTTAGTGAAATTCCTGTACTTTATTTAATATTAAGCTGCTCTGTACATTCGCAATTCTCAGTCCACGTCATGTGATACTGTTGCAACTAGAAAATGACAGATGCCCAGACACTTTACAGCTGTGAAAACGGAGATATGTTGTGTTCAGCAAAGTTTAATGGCATAAGATTATGCGTCTTTTTAGCTTCCGGTGGAATTTTCCGTCATTGGAACCTGTTTCTAGTCAATACAGTTTGCAACGTTAATACTTTTACCAGTTTTAATAAACTTACTTTATCCTGATATTATATCTACTGCTGAAGCATAGTAAACTATAGCAATTACTCCACAAAAGATGATGAATTCATTTGGACTCATCATTTCGGTTTGTTGATCAAACCAAATCATTACATTTCGGTTTGTTGATTAAACCATAATCGTTACATTTCGGTTTGTTGATCAAACCGTTATATTTCGGTTTGTTGATCAAACCATAATCGGTAAAGTTGAGTTAAAACGAATTCATTACTGATACGGGCTACTAATCCTACTCCAGTTTACTGTTCACAGGATCGAGTCCGTCTGTCGACCATCACATTTATGAGTGAGTCACACGATATGGCTCCGGCAATCGCGGGGGTGGTTTTTAAGAAGTTTTCTCCCGGTTTTCCACCGTAATGTAGAAATACCCTTGAGTACGACATTAAACCCCAATCAAACAAACAAACATTACTGTTACTTTACTTTACGACTTAATCCAACGTTATGACATTCTGCTGTTACGAAACGAAACTTGTAATCACCGAAGCCACACAATCTATGTTAATACCCAGACAGCATGAATTTGATCCAGATCCGTTAAAAGTTTTCAATCAGGGAACTAAACAGAGGTTTTAGTTAAGAGGCTTTTCATTCTCGCCTTTCACGTTTGTCAAGTGCTACATGCTTAATTATAAAGGTCCACGAGCATCGATCCTTTTACTAGAAAGAAAACCTAGATATCACCGTTACTGAATAGTCCATCAAATGATTCAAATTCTTATTATTTCTTTTGTTTTACATTGACTTGCCCTGTCTGACATCTCTATTTTTATTAAATTAGATTTTATTAAATCTCAAATTTAGCGGAATTCCAAATTTTTCTCCATATATCATATGGAACATAAAGTTTCCTTCATAACAGCAGGTAAGCGAAAGTGTAGTGTCTAAAATAAAGTAACCCTTTTGTCCCCATGACCCTCACACATTTGTTTCGAAATACCACAGCTCCAGATCTTGTGCAACTTGGTACAAATTATTAAAACATCCTTTGGTTGTGATTTATTTATGTTTTAAACGTTTTCTGTTCGAGTTGTTCGTCTCAAAATGATCCGCAAAGAAACTAGTTTACTAATTTTGTCCAAGGTAACGCTATTAACATTCTAACTGCATTGTGTTCAAACTTTGGTCACAGGCATGGCCAGTACCTTGTTTTCATTTTGATCATTTTAAATATAGAAATTTCCCTTATAAATCTCCCGTTTGAAAATGTCAAATTAACTCTTTTGCTCGACGTACTTCAGCCCCAAATCTAATTTTTTCCGAAGTACATCAGCTCCAAATCGTAACTAATTATAATGAAAATTGGGACAGTGTTGTTCTCTTGTGTGCTTGTCATAATATTGACAATTTTTTGTTGGAGTTAATTCCCTTTTTCTTTTTGTGTTCGTGACTTTTGTCCGAAGTACTGCTGCTCGCATTTTGAGCTGACTTTTAAGAAAAAAAATTTTCCTTTGTAAGATATAAGACTTACTCTGTGGGATCCTTTTCAATGCTCGAGATAATTATCTATAAGACTCACATTCTCTAGTGTCCTGACAATGGCACATCGATATAATAGTATAATAATTACTGTAATATTAATATTGGATTATGAGTTATTAGTAAATCAGCTATATTATGCGCTCTGATCTGTCTATATTAGTGTGTGAAGAGTGAATGCGTCTATCCCGCTGTCCTATAATCGATTTGCTTAAGAGTATTAGCATTTCCCGAGATAGCGTTCCCAAATATCGTGAGATTACACATCACACTGTCCTTTAATATGAATTAAACACAAAGGGATACCACATAAAATTCCGCATGTATAACACAAAGTTGACTACAATACACGGAAGGGACCAGAATAATAATAATAAATTCCTTCCCTAATTGTCTTAGCACCAATAATCTCAGTACATCATGATATACTTTCCCAATGTAAACGGAATGCATATCTATTCATTTGAATGTAGTAGTTCTACCGCAAACGCCATAACTAGATTCGTGTTCTCTTTCTAATCTCCTACTTGGACCAGATTAATAACTGTTCTGTATGATTTCCCTAATTACAGCAAAGATTACATTCCCATTCATGGAACGTGGATTTATATTCTGCCATTAATGTGTAAGGAAACGAGTAAGTTCAATATATATGGATAGCACACTGTCATAACACATTTGATACCAGCAATTCGCAGGTACATTTTGATTAAGGACGAATACATAAAATAAAACATCAGTGTGTTGGGCCTGTAACCCAAAGGTCCCGGGTTCGAATCCCGGTGGAGGCAAGCAAAGTTTTCTCCCTTCATTTATTAAAAATATAATAAAACATCACTTGCCTATGGCCAGCTCGAAACTTTTACCTTTATTCTACTGATTATTTTATTGGTAAAATTGCTTTTGCTGATTCTCTGGTTATGGATTACTTCATTGATAAGTACACCAAGAGTGCTCGTCTTAATGAGACCTTTTATCTTAGCAAATCAAACGAAAGCAGAAATAGGAAACGAAATGGTTAATTGCCTTTGATCTGGTAAATTTGACACTAGAAAATAAAACATCTCATGCATGTAATCCACTTCTGTCGAAGTGTATAGTTGGCTAATTACTGTCGTGAGACAGCTATAGACTACGAAATATGGATATCGGAATGCGAAGGAAGCTTTATTCAAAAACAATTTCAACATCTGTCACAATCTCATCTTTTCTTAATAGTTGAAAATGCATGAGGTATATATGAAACGAAAAATTGAAAGGAGTTTGGCTGAAAAGGAAACATTCCATTTAAAATCAGGATTTCATGTTCACGACTTTACGAAGGTCCATGTCTGCGGTTTGAAATGAAGAGGTACTCAGCCATTTTGTTTTATTATAGCAGGCTATATATCTATGTTGTTTTTGCTGATCCACCTCAATGTACCATATATTCAGCACACTCATGTTGAAAGTATGTTAACTAGTTGGGTTTCCTCGACTTAATTCTCATAAGAATTGGCGGAGGGAGACGACTTGGAATTCCTCGAGAGATCAAAATAAAGTTCTATAATAATCTACAATTATCAAAATCTCTAGATTTTTTTTAAATATATATTTTACTTTGTTAAATCTTGATGCTATTGTGAAGAAAGCATAGTTATTTTTTGGGGTGTTAGAGATTAAAAGTTGTTTTACTGGCCGTCAAACTCGGGCATGTCCGTCACGTATGACAAAACGAGAATTTTAAGTTCTGGATTAGGGCTTATACTAAACCTAACCCTAAATTTAGCCCTAAATCTGTCACTAAATCTAACCTTCAACTAACTCTAAACCCAGCCCTAACGATAACCCTAAACATAACTCTTAAAGTGATGTCAAATCTAACATTACGAATGCACCCAACTTTGCCATCAGGCGTGTTTTCTTGATGTATGGTATCATCAAACAAAATGCGAGTTTTCCTGCGTTTTTATATCAGGCAAAATTATTATACTTCGATCTTGCTTTGTATGGTTGTTTTTCTTTGGGTAATCTTTCGAAGATCTTTGTTTACCCAAATGAGTTTTAAAAGCTTCCGTAAATTACCGTAACCGTATTTTCTTGTTTACAGTGTCCCAGTCAAACTTTAAGTTAGATATTGTTTTAACATCGTGAACTTATCGCAACGGTGTTTTAAAGCACTAGCCTTTATGCCGTAATTGTTGGTTGATTAATGGATTCATTGGTTGGTGTTATACGCCGTGCTTAAGGGTATTTCACTTATATGACTGAGGTGTATTCCAACAATAATTGACACTAGCACAGCCAAGATGTGAAGCATTTCCATAATGTTGGAAAGTTATTTTTCCTCCAGTGCTAAGTGAAGACAGCATTGCCACTCTTCAAACAAACTGCCCTTAGCCAGAGGGCAGGCAATGTTCCGAAGATGGTTGCATAAGAAAAGCAGCAAGTAGTAAACCACTTTTTCAAAAACATTTATTACTGTTAAGATGGGAATGATTTAATTCTACATATCACATTCCAACTGACCTGCTCTTTCATCTTCAGTATCCGCCTCATCTCCACGGGAGATTGTATAGAAGTCTATGACACGGGAGGTGAAATCAAACACGGTGTGGTTTGTTCCCTGCATAACACTGACTGTATGACGATCACCATAGCTAGCTCGTGGCATACCACCAGAGAAAATAATGTAGGGGTCAGAGTCACTGAAAGGTGTGAAAAATATTAAATTTAAAATTTATAAATTACATATTATTCTTATTTTTTTATCTGTACAAATACATGTGTGATAATGAAGTTTATCCTCTTACAACAGATTTATTCCCCCTCGCAAATGAATGTCCCGCTAAAGTAGAGAGCTTCAATCCGCAATTTTTAACATGGGGATATATAAAATATTGCAAGTTAGAGAATAAAAGAGGAGGTTTTTCTAGTGCTTTGTAAAAGACCGCATGACAGCAATATTTAATTAAACATTTTATACACCATCCTTAAGATAATCCAACATGGGAATCACACTCCGGTTGGTTTGATTTTTACGTCAAACTAACAGTGATTTCACTCATAATGACGACCCAGCCCAATGGGTGAAGAAAATCACCCTCAACGCCACAAACATCAAACAATGACAAGAAAATCTTTAAACAAGCTGTAAGATCACCAGGGTAATGGAATGGGTCCTGCTTTAAGTTTGGCACAATAAATGTAATACTTTAATAAATGTGTGCTTGCCTCCATAGATAAACTTTAGCCACTTTCAACTAGAAAAATTTAGTTAATGCCTTTAAATAATGTAAGGCTACACATTTCTTTTGATACTTACATTTTGGAAGTCTTGTATTGGATCTTACTGATAGCTTTGCATGGGAATGGACCTGAAACAAAAATACAGAAGGTTTGTTTGATTGGGGTTTAAGGTCATTCTGAAGGTCATATCACTAATAGTGAAGGATACATGCGTGACCTTAACTCTGAAAGAACAATGTCAATAGGTCGGTCGATTTGTGTTTTACGTCGTGCTTAAGGGTATTTCACTTATATGAGGGCGGTGTATTCCAACAGAATTTTATACTAAAACAACTAAAAAATGTCAGGTTTTCAATACTGTTGTAAAGTTAATTTTCCTCCAGTGCTAAGTAAAGACAACATTGCTACTCTTCAATTGATGACCAGTTGGCTCCCTTCCAACTGGCAAGCACTACAAACACTTTGTTCCACAGCACATTTTTTTAAAAAAATTTTATTTAAATGCAAGCCATGGTTATTGATGAAAGGTGCAGATATTTTAAGTTCTAGAACTATCCTATATCACTGTCTGATTGGTACAGTTATTACAGTTACTTACCATAAGGAGAGGCTGATGGTTCTTTAGGGGCTGAGGAATCAGATGAACTCCAGACTAGATAACTACCATCAGCATGAGAACTGATGAAATCTTCACCATTCCTGTGCCAGGTCAAAGACTCCAATTGCTGAAATGTTACAAACTAACAGTTAACGGACGGCCTTGCTTACAGGCATTTCACTTATAGTACAGTGCTGAGTGGTATACTCCAACAAAGGCCACATAAGCACAACCATAAAATGTGCAGTGATGTGTTAAGCTGGAATACAGACCCTACACCCATAGTCAATAAAAAATCAATTTTAACCAATAAATATTTCTGTTTTTAACTATGAATACATTATGGTTTACTTAAATACTATGGGTTTTCTGGACATCCAAAAAAAAAAAGTCTTCAAAGCATAATTCTATTAAATGTTGGGCAAATCAATACTTCGCTTTGAGCAAAGAATAACAGATCAGCTTTGTGTTGGTCCTTAGTACAGAGATCATGCCAATCAACCAAAGCTACCTCCAACTTCTTGATATATATTTTAGAATGAGTTTCCTTTTTATAGTAAAGTGGAATCTTACAAAGATAAGTGAAGACATGATATGGACATCAGCCCCCTATTGTAGGTATTACAACAAACACAGATTTACAGGTGACTAAACTAAAGCACTGTTATATGCCTACCTGAGTAGCATTGTATGTTTGATCAGCATTGCTCTCCTTGTTGTCCCATAACACAACCAGTCCTCGGTTATAACCAATCAGAAACTAAAACACCAAACATGTATCCAATCAAAATAGTGCAATATATTAAGTGAAAAAAATCTAAAAATTTCTATTTTCTGATTTATATATTATCAAAAAAATCTAAATGTATAATTATATAAGCAGATATAGCACAGTAGGATAAAGACATACAATAATACTTGCTATATAGTACGGATTTGAAAAAGTTAAATTTGAATTAATTATTTTCTAGCAAAATTTATCAAGACCTTTAGTTCTTCAATGATGAATACCTTATCAGTGTTAGTTGGGTGAACAGCAATGGCCTCCACTGCACCAGGGTTAACCTTGAAGTCATCAGGAACACTGAAAATATTCAAAAATAAACATTGTAAACATGAAACACAAAGATGAATTTGTTTTCTTAATTGGTATTTCACACTGAGCTTAAGAATATTTCACTTATATGAAGGCGGTGTACTGCCAAACAAGGGCTTAGACACCTGTCCAAATGGACACCCTGAAGTGAACAATTGCCTCATTTCGACACCCTGTTTTAAGAAACTTTAACATGCCGGAGATAGGGAACTGTTTAAATTGGACACCCAGTTATTTGCAAAATGAAGCAAAATGATCATTGTGGACACCATACTTTTGATTTCTGGCTAATCCCCTGCTCTCAGAGATCTAAGGGGTAAAAAGCACAGGGCACTGAACCCATACATCACTTAATTTGTTGAACAGACAAATTTCATATTTCAGATTGAGAACTCAGGTTCTGATGCATATTTAATGTGATAACTTCTACCAGCTACAGGAAGGTACAAATGTATTTACGGGCTATACTATACATGTAATTGTATATTACAAACAATCTTTCAAAATTTATCAATATTTTCATCTGTGATTTCATTTCAATTAAAAAAGCATTTCCTGGATATACTTGTAGAGTTGTAGATTAGTTCATTTATGTGTATATAGGCATGACTACAGCATGGACTTTATTACTACATTGTGCATTGGTTTACATTTTTTTCTGTTCTTGCGTAATAGGATTAAACCAGGGTATGGAATAATGTAGCCAATATTTTGTCCAATAAATTCTCTCATGAATTCTTGTAAAGTGTTTAAAATATGCTATATAATCCAAACCTTTGAAAGAGTTTTGATTGATTGATTGGTTGGTGTTTTACGCCGTGCTTAAGGGTATTTCACTTATATGATGGCAGTGTATTGATGCAACAATAATTGACACTAGCACAACCAAGATGTGAAGTGTTTCCAAAATGTTGAAAACGTTTATGTTCCTCCAGTGCTAAGAAAAGACAGCATTGCTACTCTTGAATGGGTTTTGAAGTGGTACTTTATGTACATGTACTATGAATCACATGACAGCATTGCTACTCTTGAATGGGTTTTGAAGTGGTACTTTATGTACTATGAATCACATGACAGCATTGCTACTCTTGAATGGGTTTTGAAGTGGTACTTTATGTTCTATGAATCACATGACAGTATTGCTACTCTTGAATAGCAAATTGGACAAACATATATTAAGTGATTGATCATGGCATAAGGCAATGACTTGCTCCTTAGCCCATGGAGCCACAGGTGCTCCTTAGCCCATGGAGCCACAAGTGCTCCTTAGCCCATGTAGCCACAGGTGCTCCTTAGCCCATGGAGCCACAGGTGCTCCTTGGCCATGGAGTCACAGGTGCTCCTTAGCCCATGGAGCCACAGGTGCTCCTTGGCCATGGAGTCACAGGTGCTCCTTAGCCCATGGAGC